>VYZP01042864.1:128571-233537 GCA_013400635.1 Hypocryptadius cinnamomeus
AACCCCTTTTTTTTTTTTTTTTTTTTGCTACTCCTCTTTCCAAGGCTGGATTTATGTGGAATTGCTGCAGCAGGAGCCCATGATCATGTTACCAAGCTCTGGGTCTCATGGGCAGGGCTCAGCTCAGCTTAGCAATGGATTCCTTTGGCTATGTCTGAATCCAGAGGGATGGGCTGGGCTGGGCTGTGGATGCTCCTGCACCGAGGCACCCACAGCAGCCTTTGTGCTGCCAGGTGAGTGTTCTGGGGCTTTCCAGTAAGGGAAGCCTGGGAAAGCATCCTGCCTGTCCTGCAGCAGGTCTAGGGAGACAAGGTCCATGTGCTTCTCTCCATCTGAGGGAGTGTCCCAAGCAGGATTTCTCCTGGTCCCACAGTGATTCCAGTGGTTAACAGTGCCCTTGGTTGTGAAAAAAAGCCCCATTTTCAAAGCCTCCACTTAATTCCCTCTTGTGAGTTTTTCTCAATAATCTTTGCATGACTTCTTTGTGCTTTTGCACTTGTTTGGGAGTCAGGATCTTCTTTTAAACTCTATTTTATTCCTTTTAAATGTGACAAATATAAACATGGAAGCAAAGCAGCACACGTTAATAGCAGAGATGTGTGAAATTGTGGTATTTTAGCCTTTTTGCAAGAGCTGCAGGAAGTTGCCAATATTTTTTGCAGACAGAAACTATTCTTTTCACCTTCAAATCATCACACAGCATAAAATCTGTGGGTATTTGTGTGTCTTTGAATAGATGCTAAAGGTAGTGAGGAAATACACACTCTCTCTTGAGAATTTCCACAACCTGGGTCCTCATTTGTTCTTTTGGAGCCACAGCTCCCTCAGAGACACCTCAAGTCACCACCAGTGCCCAAGTCACCTGTCCTGTGTCTGTAATTAATTACCAATGTTCTGTGTGATCCCAAGAACCACTCTTAAGAGAGTATCATCTGTCCATTAAATGCAGAAGTAACATAATCCAAACACATCCCATTGATGGATTTGGGATTGAATTCTGAGTGAATGTTTAGGGAGAGACAGATCCTGCAGTCATTTTTAGAGAGCTCAGTAGAAGAAATTATTATGTTTAGAGAGGACTCCTCCTCCCCAGCACCCCCAGCAATTTCCCAGCACTAAGTTCTTGGGAAGTTCAGACCTAGCTGGAAACTTTGCAGCTCAGCATCCTTTGCTGATTTGTTCCCTTTGGTGATTCTATTCTCTCACACTTTTGAACTGAGCCTGGCTCCTGGCTTGCAAATCCTTTTAGTGGTAGGCTGGTGTTCTTGTGCATCATCCTGTGCACCACAGCTTTGCTTAGGTAATCTGATTCCTGAAGAATTTGTGAAATCCCCTCCTCTGTCTCTCCTTGCCAGGAGCAGAGGGCTCCTGCAGGGCTGCTCTGAACCTGGGAATCTGTCACGTTCTACAAGCCCAGGCTCTTGCCAGTGTGTGCCAGGTGTGTGCAATGAAGAGCAGAAGGGAAACAAGGAGATTGTCCTTGTCCAAGGCCTGCTGGGATGGCAGCTGACATCCTGGGAGCATCCCTGGGCCGGGGAGGGGAGGGCATTGGACAGGCATTTCAAGCCTGTGTTTGCACAGCCCTGCAGGAGAGTCCAACATGGGTAAATGTGTGGAATGTGGGTAAATGTGTGGAATGTGGAGGAGCAGGAATGGCTTCTGCAACATGTGAAAGAACCAGCACTCTTGGGACTTGCAGGAGCACGCTGGGACATTGGGAAGATGGAATAGTGATCCTGAGAGGCTCTGGTCAGTGGGGCTGTTCTGCTTTGTGTCCTGTGTGCTAAGCCATGCCAGGGTTGTGTTTTACTGGGAATCAGGCAGCTCAAGTTACAGGTGAACGGCTTCAGTCTTGGGACATTTCTGCATTGTACTTAACTGAATAATTCCTTTCTTTCTTTTCTTTTTTTTTTTTTTTTTTTATGGGAAATTCATCAAACCTGACACTTCCCATGAAGNTTTGGCTCATTGATCAAGCTGCTTTTGAGAAAAGTGATACTTTGCATATCTGGCTAAGTGCTGTTAACAGCCTCTGCCTGCGGTTTGTTAAAATTAAAAAAAAAAAAAAGAAAAAGAAAAAGAAAAAAAAAGAAGTGTGATCTTGCTGGAGAAGTAATTTGCTTCTCTCCAACCAATGATGGCTTGCACTTTATGCAAATTGGTATCTAGGGACAACAAATCCCATTTAATACATATGCATAGTTCATAAAAAAAACGACGTGAGAGAAAGAGAAAAAAGATAAAGCAACGAGTCAGCAAAAGAACAGGTTCCGAAGAAATTTATTGTCCCAAATTGGACATTTGTAACAGATGATGTGAACAAGTGTTAACTTTGTTTTCAGCAGCTCTTCACGTACATTCACTAGACATCACACAGATTATGTTTTAAGGATCTGAACTGTAATAAAAAAAAGTGTCTGTGGGCTTTGGAGTGTTGTGTTCCATATGGTCGGGGAAGTGCGGAGTTATTGCGACAAGCATCTTGTGCAGCTCATTACGTGCGGCGGTGTGAGCTGCGATGGCTGCGCATCGCTATAGGGTACGTACATGACATCCCACAGTCAGCAGATAGCAACTGGAAATGAAAGATATGAAGGCACGGAGTACAGCTTCAGGGAACATGTTAGACAAAACATCTGCTGGTATCAGAAAGCTGCATTATCAGATCATTGTGGCCATGAATTTTTTATAAAGACTTTTTTTTCTTTTTTTTTTTTTTTTTAAGCTGCAACTTTGAAAGTGACATTTTGCGAGAAAGTTTTTGATTGAAGTGTGATGTCAGGAGAAAGGCCAGTCTAGTTTATTATCTGTGTCAGAGCCAGCGTTGGCAGCGTGAATCAGCTCCTTTCTCGGAGCAGTTGAGCTGGCCATTCATGTCCTACAGGTGCTGCTCCCCTTCTGATCTCACGGCTGATAAAACCTCGGCCCGGGTTACAGGTTGTAGCTTCAGTACCAAGGAGTTCGCAAAGTTTTTGTTGGTTGGCGTGGCTGGGAGCTGCTGAGCAGAAATCACCCAAGAGGCAGAACCTTTCTGTTGATAGGAAGGAGCACAGAATGTTTCACACGTGCAGAGCACAGGGAGGAGAGCTCAGCATCCTCAGCTCCTTCCCCCGGAGCAGGACAAGCGCAGCCTCCGGGTGTCTGTCACCACTGCAGCGCTCAGGGTCAGCCACTCTGCCAGGGATGGCCACAGTTAAAAAGCCAAAATCTTCCCCCCAGGCTGCTCCTTGGAGGCGTTGCCCTGAGCTGCGGACACCGCCCTGCTCAGAGGGGCCTCCCACCTCCTTAACATTCCTGGCGGTGCCGAGGGCAGTGGGATGGCACGAAATGTATGTGCATAGTGTAACTATTTACGTTAACCGGACAGGCATTTTCCATCCTTTCACCTCTCCTGACCCAGCTGTGAATTTCCTGCAGGTACCAGTGGAAAACCTGTCTCTGGCGGATCTGCAGATGTTCTCTCTCTCTCTCTCTGTCCAGTCAGCTGCATCGAAAAGTGAGCAGACTGTTCTGTGCTGATTCACAAAGTTGCCTCAGAGAAAAGACCAAATTTACCCTGAATTTTGGATCTTCCTTAGTCTTTTTCCTGTTTGTGTGTAACAGAGGGTGGGAGACTGGAGGGACGTGTCTGAAAGCATTCTGACTTTTGAAAGAATTCAGTTGTCACAGTACTTTCTTATGCAGTGCCATTCATTAATGTAATGGGGCTGCAGAGAAAGCCGGGGGTGGTTTGTCCCCATCACAGGTACTCAGGGAGCCTGGAAGTGAGGGATTTTTCTGGCCTGACCTGTTGCTGAACAAGGCAGTCCTCTGCTGAGGGACTGGGCTGCTGAGAGGAACGGTGCTCCCTGGGATGAAACCCACCCCAGCCATGGCTGGAACAGCATTTTCCCAACTGCTGCCTTGGAGAAGCAGCAAAACCCAGCAGGTGTTTGGGACATGCAGACCAAGGCTTGGCTGTGTCACCCACACAGGAGCTACATCAGGAAGGTCATTCAGTGTTCTCACCATGGTATAAAAATAACCTTAATGGGGTTTTGTGATTGCTTCCTTGGGAGGAGACTTTAAGAAAATGCTAAAAGAAGTATTTAATGAAAAAGAAGCAGATCAAAGCTGAATAGTTTTTCTTCTTTTGTTGTTCAGTTTTTGTTTGTTCGTTTGTTTTAAAGAACCAGTTTAATTAGAGTTTGGAGGTTTATTATGAGTGAAAATTTTGGTTTTAAATTTGCTCATCGATGTGGAAATAAAAAGCTGAATGTGGATCTGCATGTCCCAGGGGCCTCTCTGCCAGAGAGTATCCCTGAGTCTGAGTGAGAAGCTCCCAAAGCATGGGATGCTCTGGAGGGGGATGAGGAGTAGAGCTGGCTTTACCTGAATCCCAGTCATTGAGGACATTGTTGTAGCTACGAAAATGTGCATCAGAGGCTCTCACATTTTTAATGTTCTTTAGGAGTGCAGAGCTCTTTTATCTGGAACTGTTCCTGTCCTGGCTGCAGGAAGCCCAAGGAAGAGCCTCTGCTGGGCTTGGGCACTGCTTAACTGGGAACTTTGCTGGGCAAGCTCATCTGCCCAGACTGGAGAGGTTTCCCTCTGTCCCAGCATCCTGGTAGGAAACCCTGTGTGTCTGGAGTTAGGAGTGTGGCAGTGCAGCCCCTCAAAATGAGACATCAACCCAATTTCTTCTTAGCTGTTGTCATGTGCAGTGACCCCACACTGAGCCAGGCTGGTCCCTGCAGTCAGTCCTGGCCATGCCACTGTGAGTGCAAAGCCTCAGAAACGTGGAACTGCCTGTCTGGGCAGGTACTGATTCACCTGCAGCCAACACTCCCACATGGAATGATGGGTCTGTGCTGGGCAGAACCGTGGGTTTCATTGCAGAACCTGACACGTGCACACAGAGTCCAACCCCTCCCCTTTTTACACCTTCACTTTTAGTTTGAAAGATTTCCTTGGATATTCTTCAGCTTTTCCTTGTCTCTGTGAGCTCTCCCTGGTAGCAAAAATATTTCTGAGCAGGTAAGTGATGGAATAGACACGACTCCTTACACAGCATGTCTGTGTGTGTGTGTGTGTATATATATATATATATATCTACAGATGTACATATATGTAAATTGGGCAATGCATAGAATAATTCTGGCCCACTTATAGATGGCTTTAATCTGGGAGCAGGCAGAGTGGGCACTGCCATGCAGCAGGAGTGTGGAAGGATATGTGGACACACAGCTAACGAGAAGGGAAGGGAAGTGGCTGGAGGCTGAAGGGATATAATGGGTCCCCAACGTGGCAAGCACATATGCTGCCACACAGCAAATGCAAAGTGCCACCACCAGTGACAAGTGGATTGCACCTAAGGAAAACAGCTGTGCCCAGTGCCCAAACCCAGCCAGCCTCCCGACCCCGCGTGCCCCTGCTCTGATGTGGATTGAAGTGGTCAGGTCTGGGAGCCTCTCCGAGCGCACCCTGCGCGGCACTAATGGCTCAGTAAATCTCTGCAATGCCTCTTGCACGGCTGCCTCTTCTGCATTTGCAATCTTGCATTTGTGAGATTGTTTTATTTTGTTTTATCTTAATTTATTCTGCTGCACTCAGCATGGCAGGAGCACTTTGATTATCTGTGTAGATCATTGCATGGTTTAGTGCAGTTCTGTGTTACAAACCATCCCACATAACCCTGTTATTTGTTCATAATTTTTCTATTTTGAAGAAACATCCTTTGACACCTGAGCAGGATCTGCTTTTCTTAGGCATAAATATAATTGTCCCTGGTGAAAAGCATCTCCCTGACTGGTCCCATCCCCTCTGTATATATTTGAATATACAAAATATTAATAAATGATGCCAAATGTTTAATCATATCCGTTTGACTCTACAAGGCTCGGTATATGTAGGCTTTCCTGTTAACTGCCTCTGTGATATCTACATACTGCTGATTTGTTGTTGAGATGGAGTTTTTAAAGCAAAATAAAACTGAGGTTTGCAGTTTGATTTGAATTAATCAGGTCTGATTAGACAGGAACACATCAGGCTGTTCTGGAAATCCCTGAATCTCTCTAATTCAATTTCATGTGTTATTCAAAAAGAAATAGTTCATAGCTTAAGCAAAAGTGCTATTTATTTAACACTGTTTTTTTCAGAGTGCTAAATCTTATGGAGGGGGGCATTGTGACGATGTTCAGGGTGTAGGAAAGAAAGCATTTTGTTTTATGAAAATACAGATATTTTAGAATGGAGTCACCTGCTGGTAGATCTCATAAATGTACATAAAAGGATGCTCCCTAATATTATTAGTTTGGTTTTTTTCCTTCGCATCACCCTGGTTGTCCATCTAGGAAGCTTTGATAGCTGGAGCCACAAAACCAGAAGACTGTATTTAGTTTAATAAGCCAATTTAAAGAGAAAGGTTGGAATTATGTATGGCAGAGGACAATTATGCAAACTAAATGATTCTTCAATTAATAATGAGATCCATGAAAGGCAAAGGAGACAGGATGCTCCTGTGAGAAGGAAAAGGCCCCTGGACCCCACCACGGCGTGGAGAGACGGGAGCGGGGCAGGGGCAGCTCCCAGACAGAACCTGGAGGGGCTCTGCTGGTGGCATCTCTCCGCGGGAAGCCTCCAGTGGAAGTTCGGCATTCCTGGACAGGTTTCCCTGGGATGCTCGCCATCTCCCAGAGCTCTGTCAGGAGGTGGCGGGCGGGGCTGGGTGAGCACCTCTCCGGCCCCACATGAGGACGGTGCCGGGGAGGTCACAGTCCCAACCCGCTCTTCCCTTCCTTGCCCTCGGACAGACGCAGCCCCTCCTCCGGAGCCTTCGGTTCGGCCTTCTCCAAGGAGCTCTGGTCCCTCTTTTCAGTGCCTGCCTGAGCCAGAGCACGCCCTAAGGTAGAGATGCTGAAGAGCCAAGAGTTTGCAGCCTGCAGCAGCGAGAGGAGCCGGGGGGAGAGCAGGAGCGCCGGGAGAAGGGGAAGGAGCGATTATCGGGAGTGATTGTTCGGGAGGGCAATAGTGGGAGGTGCTGTAAGTGACAGGGATTCACTACGGGACGCAAATCACTTAAGGCAAAGCCATTAGGATCAATTTAAAATACCAAAGAGGGAGGCTAAAGTGACAATAGCATATTTTAATTGAAATCACAAATATCATTCTGGTTTAAAAGACCAGGCAGAGTTACTCTATCTGAACACAGAAAAAACTTTTCCTTTTTTAATAAAAAAAACAAAGCAAAGATCAAAATGGAACTACATTTTTTTTCCCAGAAGTTCTTAAATCCCACATATATATATATATATTTCTAATGTTCTCTTTTCTCTTGCCTTGATGGTCATATTATAAATGGAATTAACCACATTACTAATGCTTTTAATTTTATTTTAATGGAGCCTAGGGCTGAAGCGTGGAATCAGCACATGTCCCATTAAAAGAAAAATACAGTTACAGGGACAATAAATAGCACGTCCAGACAAACACTTTTATCTGTGTGTTAGTTTTCTTTATTGAGCTGAGTAGCCCGTGTGCAGAGATTGGGGTTTTTAAAGACATTTTTCCAAAGCTGAAGTCCACATGATGAGATTGTTACTGGTTTTGGCAGCAGCAATGTGAACTTGGTAAAAGAGCCTGGCATGGGAATCCACCGAGCCCTGACATATCCCATTTGCCCCGAACTCTTTGATTTCTGCTCACAGAATCTGACATGTGTTGGGCATTGACCTTGCTCTTTTAAATAAGCTTATTTTAGAAGACCTCTGCAGAACGCTGTGTGTTTGGCCTCGATGTAAGCTGTTAGGGAAATGTAGTACAAACACAGAAGTTGTATGTTTTGAATGCCAGAGATGTTAAGCAGCAGAGCAGTTGGTAAAAGCTGTACTTCTGACTGCTTTCTGTGCTCTCAACACGTGTCCTGAAAGAAAAGAAAAATTATTTATCCTGCTTTCGTGTGAAGGTTGTTATTCATTTATTTTTAGCAGGAAGTTCAGGACCAGACTGCTTTTTCAGTCCTACATATTCCAGCTTGGGCTCTCAGACACTCAGTGGAGCAAAAGCAGCTTTTTTGGAAAGTGACTGTTGGGGATTTCCTGGGTCAGTCTCTCACTGTCCTGCAGAATCACCCCTAGAAATGTCTCTGCAGAGAGGTGCTCAGGTACAGGAGTGGCTTTTCCTTATGGAGCAGCACCCTCACCCTGCGTTTCAGGAAGGGCTGTAACCTTCATCTTGTTTCCATTCATTACAGGGGAGCAGCTGGGGTGGAAGTTCAGCCCAAGGGCTGCAATCTTGCCAATGCCAGCCAGGAAACAAATCACTGGGCCCCAACATGGCAACACACATGGGAGAGGGATTGGAAGTGCCTTTAAGGAACAGGTACAAAAAATGTCCCTCATTCAGCCTCTCTCTGCTCAAGACACTGGGAATCTACCAACCCCAGAAACAGCAAAAGCAGAAGAAAACTTGGAAACACCTGGGATGTTGATGTGGTGCCCACACTCCTGCACCCTTGCCTTGGGCTTTGAGCTTTGGAGCCTGGAAATTCCATCAGCTGGACAACATGTTTCCAGAAAGAGTTGCTGAGTCTCACCATGCCTGAAGAAAAGGCAGTAATATTCTATAAAAAGGAAAGCAGGTATCCACTCACCAAAATAAATGTAAATTTCAAGTTGTGGCCATGTGCAGCTCTTCAGGACAAAACCTGGCTCGGTGTAGAGCAAGGAAAGGCAGCTGAGCTGTGCCAGGACATTGATAACCCTGTTCCATGGCTCTGAGCACTCGGCTCAGTTGGCTTCCCAAGCCCCCAGGATGGCCATGGAGACCCACCTCTGACACTGGGGTGAAAGGCTGTGAGTGTTTCAGGGAGCATTTCCTCGGCTAAAGGACTCCAGAGTGGATTTCCCCCTCTCTCCACAAAGCCTCCTCCCTGATTCAGCAGCAGCACAGGGAAGCCCTCCTGGCCCATGAATAATTCATCTCCAGCGTGTGCAGGGGTTCAGAGCCTGACCCAGACAGTTTTTAGGGAAATAAGTGAGCATCCTGCCATCGGTGCCAGTGCTGGTGGCTGCTCCATGGAGGATGGGCTGGAGCGGTGCCATCCGTCAGCGGGAGGGATGGCAGAGCTGCTGCCCCTCCTGCAAAGGGGGCTGCCTGAAACTCCCTTAACCGTCACTCACAGGCTCATTTTGCCAGGGAAGTGGCTTTTATTTGTTGTGAGTTCTCATACAGAACAAAACCTAAATCATGTAACATATTCTGGGCTCTGGGCAGATAAAAATTGAAAGGGCCGGGGTGTTTGTGCAAGTGGAATGATAGTGACAAGCACCACATGGGGTCCCCAAGGATGGTGTCGGGGGACTCGATCCCCATAAAATGATGAAAGACTCTGATGTAATGGTGTTCTGTGAAACAATTTGAACATAAATGCTACTTTCTCTCCCATTAGCAAATGACTGCCATTGTACCAGGATTTTTTATTTTTTTGGTATGTGTTTTGTGCACACTGAGACCAAAAACTTGCATTGTGATAGTGCTGCAGGAAGATTTAAAGGTTGTGGTGGACTAAAAATTGAAATGCAAATCACACTTTCCCACAACCTCCTGCTGAGGCCCAAATTTTTATACATCAGGTCATGCAGTCCTGATGAAGAATCAGTGATCTGCCTTTCCTGGGATTCACAAATTAGTTGCAGTCCAAGGTATCATTCCTACAAAAGAACCGTAACTTACCAAGTGAAAGTTTGTCACTGAAGAGTCTCCTGATCTTACATTAATTTTTCCAGCTGCAGTGCCACTAAGGATTCCTTTCCCAGACAATGCAAACACATCACAGCTCCCCACTCTGCAACAGGCTCTCACTGAATATAAACACACTGTATATATTGATCCTCTCCCTCTTGCTTTTTTTCTTCCCCAGCGTGCAGGTGGTAAAACACTGACTGCCATGAACTTCATCAGGAAAAAAAAAAAAGAGGAAAAAGCTCTGGTTTGGAAGCAGCTGGATGGCAAACTGCACGCTGGGAATGTGGCTGCCAAAACCACCACAAGGAGAGTGGGGCATAGAGGCATTTGTGGAGCGTTCTGTCTGCTAATTTCTCATGGAATTTCAGGTAAGGAACATCCAATGTGATTTGTTATAATAGGGAATGGCCTGGGGTTTGCTTTCCAGGGTGGCTTTTTTCCATCATTATTATTTTTATTTTTATTGTTATCATTACAAATGCCCAGCTCTCTCTGGCTGGGAGCACAGTTCACAGAGGGGCTGTGGGGCAGCACAGGGTATTTTTAGCCATGCACATGCCAGGCAGTTCCAGCACATATCTCCAGGTCCTGCTGTGTCCCAGGGCAGGATCTGCTCCTGGCTATGAGAGGACAGATCCCTCTCAATGCTTCACCTCTCCAAACACAGGAATCTGCTGGGGGTTCCCAAGTGCTGCTTGTGGCTCAGTTTGTAACAGTTTTGAGCTGGTTCTCTGTACCCTGAACCACTGAGGATTCCCAGGAACCCTTCTGGTCACTCTTTTCCCTTCCAGCTATTTAGAGGTTCCTTCTACACAAAAATGTGCTGGACATTACCACCAGCAGTGCATCTCTGGTTTGCATCTGGTTGCCATCCTGCAACTTTAACCAGTCCTACAACTTACTGCTAATTAGCTCCCAGCTATTGGTGATCCCTGCCAGTGCTGCAGCGTTCCGGAGTCCGTGGGCATTAACGAGAATTAGCATTTGTTGAGGGCCATGGTGGGAGCTGCCTGTCTGCAGCATTTCAGGGGTCCCTGTTGCTGGAATGTTTGATTGCCTCCTCCAGTAATTAGCACTGACACTGAGCAAGTTTTTCAGAGGTCTCACTTGGCTGTGCAGAGACCAAAGACACACAGGGCTCTGTCTCTGGTGAGCAGAGGCCAATAATAATGTATTTCCCAATAATAATGTATTCCCCAATAACAATGTGTTCCCCAAAAATGATGTATTCCCCAATAATAATGTATTTCCCTGCTTTTCTCCACTCCCCTGGCACAGGTAACAGAGTGCCAAGGATGGAGTTAGTGACTGTGCTGCTGCACTTTTCCCTGCTTTGTTGTCCTGCATGAAATGCTCTTTCACTACTTTTTTTAATGTGTAGAGAACAATTTAAACATTTTAACTTTAAGTCAATTGCCTCCTTGGTTTGGGAATATGATGGTAGTTAAAATGCTTCAGGAATTTGGCACACCAGCAGTGAGTAACTCTGGTGGGCCCTTCCATGCCTGTTCAAAAGAGGGTGCATAATCAGAATTAAAGCCCAGGGAATACAGAGAAATACAGGCCTCTTGTAACCCTTGAGGGGTACATGAGCACGTGGCTGGTGCTTCTTTAGGAACACCAACTGCCTGTTTGGAAAAAGAGGTGCTGGGAATGTCGCTGTGTCCCTGGTCAGTTTCCCAAGCGCGCTCAGCGGGGAGAGGCACGCGCTGCACATCCCGCCCGCGGCTCCGGCCCGGCCTGGCGCTGCTAAAGGAGCTTTTTCCATGTGCTACTGTGCAGAGGAAGCTGCTCTCGCCCTCACCCTGAGGAAGATGAGCTACAGGAATATACAAGGGCCTTTTTTTATAGCTCGGGGCCCAGGAGGGGAAGCAGTGGTCATGAGCAGAGGCTGGAACTTGGCTTGTTAAGTAAAACTCAGGCTGTAGCTGGTTTTAATTTATTTTTTGTTTTATGTGCAGGAGACTGGGTCTTGCAGGCCTGGCTAATATCAAAGCCTGGGGTTTTGTAGATTTTTAATCAAGGTCCACTTTGGGGGGTTCTGCTTTCGGGGCTTGCGGACGTGTAGGATTTTTTTGTCATGTTTTTCATTTTTTCTTGCTGCGGTGTCTGGATTTCTTTAGTTCAACTTTTCCATTCTTCAGACCTGAGCCAAGTGAGCGATTTCAAATTACCCAGCACTTTCCAGAGATGTTTCTTTTAGTTGTTGTTTGGGGTTTTTTTGGTTTGGGATATTTCTTTTTTTTTTCTGAAGCAGACTTGCAGTCCAGTTTCTCTGAAAATCACAGATGGCATTGCAATCCTACCCCATTGCCTCTCAATAATTTGCCATTCTTTGCACTGTCTGAATAGTTTATTGTTCATTAAATCTGTATGAAAGGAATTTTATATAAATTTTTTGTTTGTTTCGTCCCTCTGCTGGCAGGAAAAGTAAATCCCAAAGTATTTCAGCAGGTGCTATTAATATGCAAATAATGGAGAGTACACTGGGTCTAACAGACCTCCCAACTACATGGGAGGTGTCGCTGTTGGAGCAAATTAGCTTTCTGTAATTTGCATTCTTTTCACAGCCTCCTGGGATTATATTTTAGATCAGAGACAATAAAAGCATATGCTGTTAGTTTTAAATGTAACTAATTTTAGACTTTGAAACCATTTTAACCTAACTTCTTAGTGTTAAACTGTTATTTGCACAGAAACTTTCCACAGAGCTTGTAATTTGCACAGCCTTTCTGTTCACCCATCAACAGTTCCATCTCTCTTTCCAGGTTGAAAGAGAAGAAGGGAATCTACCAGGTGGCTGCATCTTGAAAAACAGGTATTTCTCACAAAATCCAGATTGTCCTACCCTGGTTCTGAGTCTGCATTGAGATCCTGATGGGGTCTAGATTGAGCTTTTTATGTCAAACTTCTTCCCTCCCATTTGGCATCTCCGTATGGTGTAAATCCATCCCTGAAGGATGCTGTGGCCCCTGCTGGCTGCTCACAGAGGGAAGAAGCTGCTGCTACCATCAGAAAATATTTTTTGCTCACCCAGCAAAGCAGAGTCCCTGAGCTGCTGTGGCACTAATGCCCAGTGTGGCTGTGCCTGGTGAGAGTCTGTTGGGAAGCACTGTTGGGAACAAATGGGAAGAAAAGCAGGGATTTCACAGCAGGCTCAGTCTGTAGAGTCACATATTACTGACTTGTACTGGCACATTATCCATGGCACTTCCCAATTGGTATTGACAGCAGAAATTCCACTGTTGATGCCTGTGCTTTGGGACAGTGGGAATGATGGGGCCTATGGAGCTGCGTCTGTGATCCCGGTGCTGCCATGGCTGCTTCGTGCTGGACTGGCCAGGTGGGTGACACAGGGCAGCCACTGCAGCCCTGCCCCTTGTCCCCATCCTGACCCTGTGGAGCTGGTAGGACCCAATTTCTGCTGCATGGAAGGATGCTGTGAGGGCTGTGAGAGGAGCTGCAGGCAGAGCTGTCAGTCTGGGGAAGGTGCAGAGGCAGCCCCCGTGTTTTGTCCCAGTGCCCAAGGGTGAGATTTGGGAGTTCCCTGTGGCACAGCTGCTCCATTGCCCATAGATCCTGTGCAGGGTGTCCAGATCATTGGGGCTCATGGGGTGGTGGCCATCCTTTACTTCAGGGGGGACAGAGTTCAGGGGTAGGATAAGACATGTGGAGGAGATGGCAGCCAGGTGGAGGTCAAGTTAATGTTATCAAATTTATTTCTGCCATGGGAAAGGTGAGCGTGGCATGAGAGGGGTCCTTTGAGACAATAAACTCTTGGGATGCAGCTTTGGCCCTACAGCAGAGTGGTGAGACTCATCTGAATTTTTGGGGCCACAGCTTTGCCATCAATGTTTTGTAGGTGTGTTTCACACAGACAATGTATAGAAGCAGTCTGTTTCCTAAGAAGTGATCTTAAAGCTGGAAAATACTGGGTGCTAATTTATTTCTCTCATCTCACCCTAAATGTTTTCTAGCATTAATACCAGTGACCTCCCATTTCTGCTGCTTTTTATTAATGGGATGTGGCTTGCCTGTTATAAGCCTGGGCACTGGAGTTGGAAGCACTTGCTTTATTTAAAAATGAAAACAAAAAGAAAAAAGGGCTCTGATTACTCAGGTGTCGACAGGAAAAAACTGCGATGTTGTGCCAGATGGCTGCATTTGTGAAGCAGAGTGTAGTCAGAAGGAAAGAGGAAGGAGACAAGGCAAGTGTACATCAGGAGTGTGAAAACATGACCAAAATACCTTCAGCCTTGTTTCACCAACACTGGATTAGGAGGCAACTGTGGTGAGATGCAAGCAAAGAAAAGCAGAAGGGGACACTGTTTGGAAAACAAAAATGTCTTTCACAAAAGCTTTGAATTAACAAAAATCAGGAGGTTTTGCATTAAATGGGCCAGTGCCTCGGAGCGCTGTGCCAAGTGGCACTGCGAAGTGCCACACGTGGCAGAGTAAAACAGTGATGGCAGCAGGTTGTGTCGGGCCCAGGGTGCCCTGGAGCAGGAGGTGCTGCTGCCGGGCATCGCTGAGTGCCCGCTGTGCCCGGGGGCTCCGAGGCTGCCCAGCACCTGCCGTGGCTGCACGGGCCCAGGAAGGGTTTCCCAGGATGTGGGAGCTGTGCTGGCTCCTCCCTCTGCCCGTGCCCACGGGTCACATCCAGGAGCCCTCGTGGCGGGGTCTGGGTCATGTGCACCCCAAAGAGGGCACTTGTGACACCAGCCCTGGCTGGTTTGTGCCTCAGGCTCTTTGGACTCGTTCCCCACCTCCTGCAGAAGCTTCACTCAACTTCTGCTGCCAGGCCAAAGTCCGTGCCAAGCTTGTAAAAGCCGAGCCCTTGGCAGGCCCGTGGGCAGGGGCTTTGTTAGCCTTTTATATCCTGAAACAGAGCCTGGGCACTTTCAACTTTGCTTCCATGCTGACACTTTTGGCTGTCACACAGGGAAAAGTTTAGAATAGTTTGATCTCAGAGCACAAATCCAAATTTTATTTTTTTTCCATGCTTAAGCGTGGCTGCCCAAACTGCTTTGGAGTTCTACCCTCTCTCCTCTGTGGTGTCTCAGGGGGAGAGGAGGCTTTGACATGGGCACAGAGGGGCCACTCTGAAGGTGTGGCCTCTTGTCTCTTAGCCTCGGTTGTCCCTTGGTTTACAAACTTGGTGGTGCTTGGGTTTTGTCACCAGAGCCTGAAATCCTGGTGTTCTTAGGCTGCATTGGATTAGAACACGGCCAGGAATATCTGTGGTAATTTTCACCCAAACCATTTCCACACATCTGTCTCACCTCCCCAACCCCAAAACTACTCCCCGTGTTCACAGGTACTTTCTAGCAATGAACTTCATCCAAAGATACTGAAGGTAGGTTATGTTTCCAACAACAGGTACAGAGAAAGTGGCAGGAACATGGATCTTCCTCTGATCCCTGCTCTGCTACAGCTAAAGCTTGAATGTGAGTTTCATTCTTTTATTTTTAAAAAATCTGTATTTCTACAGTAACTTTGGATCAAAAGTTTATTCTCCACACCAGGAAGATGTTTTGATTTTTTTTTTAATTTGCTACAAACTGCATTGTCTTATTTGGGAAGTATGTTCACAATTGAGAAAGAATTGCCTTTATTAACAAATCAAAAGCCTGTGCTGTCAAAACTGAAATCGTTCTACCTTTTTATGTGCAAATTAGAGCTTCTGTCAAACCTTCAGCCATGGTGCATTTAATTTGTGGAAACAGAAAAATATCTGGCTTAATATTCAAATATTCTGCATGAGGAAGGAAATATTTGAAGTGATGCATTGCAGTCAAGATTCTAGAAAAATCAGATTTGAAAGAAATAAAGTAGTGCTTTAACAAAATTTATTTTCCCTACTTTTGCCAGAGTTCAGAGCAGTCTTTAGAAGTGTGTTGAAGTTATACAGGTGTCTGAATATCTGGTTGGATCATGGCCTTTGGGAGTGAACCAAGCTAAATCTAAGTGTGTCCAGGGCAGGGGAGCTACATCCGCTGGGTTTTTCCTTAGGGAAGGGTCACAAGTTGTTTATGTTTTTTAATTAATGGCAAAGGTACTGAGAAACTTTTCAGTCAATTCATTGAAGTTGGGGTTCAACAAAAAAAAACCAAAACCAAAAAACCAAAAAACAACAACAAACAAACAAACAAACAAAAAGCCCCCCCCCAAAAAAAAACAACCAAAAAAACCAACCAAACAAAAAACCCCCCAAACAACCAAAAAAACCAACTATTGAACTATTGGTTCCAGCATGGTAACTTATGTTTTGGAAGTTATTTGTAGAGAGGGTAAAATTCTCATTATCTGAAGCTGGGCCCTGGTTCTATATTTAGGTTTCCAAATAAAGAGCTGTGTGCCCAGCAAGGTGAGGCACTGATGGACTGAACCTGAGCTCCTTCCAGCACAAACAGTTTGGGTTTGAGCCTGAGGCAGCCCACTCTCACCCTGAGCCTGGAGCTGCTGGTTTCCCTCTGCTCTTTGAAGCAGCTTGTCCTGCTGTGGGCCTGGTTCTGTTGGGAGGACAAGGAAAACCCTGCAGAACCACCTGCAGAAACCCTCTTCAGTGTGCTCAGTGTCTTTAGCTGCATTTTGGCTGATTTGGGTTTTTTCCTAGCATCCCAGCAGGCTACTTCCTGTTGAATTCCCAGCTCTCCTGTGACCCAGGAGCCTTCCTCATGGCTCTTTGAGAGGAGGGGTCTGTCCAGGCAGGCTGTGTTTGCCCATCATATTTTCCAATCATATGTGAGAATACCTCATCCTATTTTGGGGAGATTTTAATGGGGTCCCTTTCACCTCATTATTTCCAAGGTCTGAACCAGGAACTTTTGCTCTTCTGCAGAGCTGAGAGGAGAGGAAGTGGCTGTTCCTTGAGGAGCAGCTTCAGTCCCTGAAGTGCCAGTGCTATTATCCCACAGAAGAGGCCACTGGAGCAGTGCATTAGTGATGCCTGTGGCCAGGCTGGGATGTGCCCATGGAACCCCAGTGCAGGTGTTGTTTCCAGCCACCTGGCTCCAGCAGGAGAGCCCTTCCCACCACAGCAGTCGGGTCACAACCACCCACTTCTGTGCAGAAGGTGCAGAAAATATCCCATGAACTGCTGTCACCTCTCAGAAGCTCCTTTTGGGGGTGAATTATGGTCTGCAGGCATCCAGAACACTTGGTCCCCTACAACTTTATTGCTACTGCTGTCAGCAATGCAGAATTCCAGCATCCAGGGTTTTACATTTAGTTCTTCTGGCTCATCTCTCCAAGGGGGCTCCTTCAGGCTGAACGTGCAGTGCACTGCATGTGAGGGTGTTTATTAGCCCATTACCCATAATTAATGGCAAGGCAGCTACTGAGGCTGTGGGCTGTCCCGGGCAAAGCCTGCACGTTCTCTTTTCATACTCATGCCCCAGCATGAATTATATCATGTTCATATTCAGCCTCTCACCATCAGAGACCAACAAAGTGGTTTGGGTTGGGATCTCCTCTTTCAGGCCATAAACATATGATCCAGCCACCCCATAAAGTACATTCCTCCAGCTTTCCATGCATTCCCAGGCATAGCTGTGGCACACAGCGGGGTTTGAGTCTGGAGCTGGAGAAATCCTGCCCAGCACAGCTCTAAGGCGCAGTGTGAAACAGGCACTGGAGCTTCACTGGTGAGTTTTGCCTCTGCTGCAGTCACAACTTCCATTATTTTGCTAAAATAGTGGATACTGTGCTGTCCCCTGCTTCCATGCAGGAATTCAGGGACAAAGCTCTCTGAATGCCACAGTTTGCTGTGGTGGAGGTGCAGGGTGGAGGTGAGGGCACTGGTGGGCTGGGCACCTCCCTGGCAACTCCTCCCCTGCCAGGAGTGCTGCAGCCTCGTGCACTTGATCCTTTAATTGGCCCATGTGCAGGCTGGACAGCTCTCTCGTTATTATTTTTATTATTATGCAATCAGACACTACTTACCTTCAGAATGTGCTGGAGATGCACTATTTATACAGAAACCATGCACACCGAGACCCATTTTCTCCATGGTGATTGCAGATAATGTGGAAAGCCCTGCTTTGATTCATTAGCAGAGCAAAAGACATAGTCAGGATTATTTGGTATAATTCACAGCACTTCAAAATGCATATATTTTCATAATACTCTAACTCTACCACTTGGGCTGCTAGCTCAAGCTTTGCTGTAGTGCTGTCACCTTGAAATTGGGGTGGTGCCATTCTTTTCACTGGAACAGGCCGACCTGGAGGCTCATTAAGTGTGGGATTTGTGGTGAGTGACCATTGTGCAGTGTTTGTAAAACAGCTCAGAGCCCAGGAGGATCCCTGGCACCTCCAGAGCCCTCAGAGTGAAGGGCTTGGGGAACCAACAAGCTGAAAACTTGTTTTCATACAATCATAGAATAGTTTGGGCTGGATGGGAACCTTGACAATTGTCCAATTCCAACCCCCAAAAAAAGGCACAACTCAGGGGAAAAAAAAATATCTAAGCAATTTTGTTTCTTGGGTTGAGAAATAGAACCACTGAGTTAATTTTAATAAGTTCATTTTGTTTAGGAGAAAAGTATCTTTTAGTATTTCTTTTGGATAAAATTTTGTGCTGCATATACTTGGTGTTATTTTCTGACAAGATGAGTAAGCAAAACTCCTCAGATTAGCATTTCTTATTTCACATCCTTTCCTTTCTTGCCTTATCAGGACCATCCTTGGGCTGCACTGACCTGGGCATGACTTCATCCAGGCCAGTGCTGGATGAGCCTCCAGATTCTTGCCACTTACATTCACACAAACATCCAGCTCCATCCTATGAAAATCTCTGAGTTTAAGCCCAGCTTTAAAGACAGAGTTTCAAAAACTCTTTCTAAGCAATGGTAACCTTTGGCAAATCCTCATAATTTCCAAGTGTGGGCACAGATTTATTTTTTTTTTCTAAAAATGCACATGGCAATTTCTGACAGCCATTTACAATTTTTTCACCCAATCATCATGTGCACATAGACCTCACCACCCTCACAGCAAGGCTTGTCCACTGGAGACAGGAAATATCACTGCTAAGTGATTAAACTTACCTTACACTCCTGGGACCACCATGTGGGGGTTTATCCTTTTCTCCTTTCACCACTCATCTCTCAGGGACTTTGCTGGGCGCTGTGGGGTATTTGCCCACCTCTGGAAATCAGCTGTATAATTTACATGTCTGACTTCAGTTGCTTGCTGACCAGGGCTTTTCTTTTAGTACCATGAATTAAAATGTTCCAGTTGTCACCTGAAAATCTTCCTCAGCCCATCCTGGGAAAAGGCAATGTGGTCAGACAAGCTTTTCCCTCAGTTCCCAGCTTCTCCCACCTCTAAACCTGAGGTTGCCCATGTACCTGATTTCCCAACTCAATCCCTCTAATCAGTTACATATTTTTAAATAATTATCTGAAAAAATGGACAGAAACTGTGAGGATCATTACCAGTGAGAAGCTGCCTTCACTGCTGCCATTCCTCCACATATGTATTTGCTTCTCTGTCTTAACACCTGAAATGTTTGGGAAAAAATTTAAACATGGCCAATGACCGCATTTAATGCAGGAGCTTTCACACCTCTGGGCTCTGTATTTATAGCGCTGTCATGTTTCTTTCTTGTACTGACCTGGAGAAGAGGATTTTTTTTTTCCTTATCTGATGAAAAGGTTGTCTGTCATGATGTGGATATTGCAGCACAAAATATTGCCTAAAACTTGACCCTGAACAAATGTTGTACAAGGACAGTTTACCCCAGAATTCCAAAGGAGGTGAAATCCTCCTCGTGCTCTCCAAAGAGGGAAGCTGCTTGGGGTAAATAAAACTGGGGTGAGTCTCAAAACCTATCATGGAGCCTCAGTTTTAAATGCAGTGTCTGATCCTGGCTGAAGCCACTCTGCTCCTAGTGTAACTCCACTGTACTTGGAGTTTAACGTGGACTGACATGGATTTTCATTGATGGGCGAGTCAGAAATTTAAAAATTAAATTTAATAATCATTGTGTGTGGCATGAAAAACACTCAGGGTACTTTTAGCCTTATCAAATTACAATTGTTCAATGAGTGTCGCCAACCAAAGAGTGTTTCCAAAAAGTGGAATAATTTCTAACAAATTAGGACCTTCACAAATTTCCCATCCCTTTCCATTCACGTTGTCCACGAACAGACTGTGATTTTTCTTTTTTTTTTTTTTTCCCCATTAGACATAATTATTCCCGAAGTCTTTTATGGAGGGAGGATAACTTTTCCTGCCTCTGAGACATGGTACTTGTGAAGCAGACAAGAGGGGCTGTGCTTACAGACTGCTTACAGGGGCTGGTTCTTTTCCCTGGTTGAATGGATGTGACTTAAGGAAGTTTCTCCATTTAAGTTAGTTGTGTTATTTCTTCAGATCTTCTCTCTGCAAATATTTTAAGTGTTCTGGTTCATTCACTGTTAGAATGGCTGGAGGTAGCAAATGCAACCCCTGGCCTGCTGAAATGCACAGGAAATATTTCATATAGCAGTGCAGGACTTTACTCTTTCAAAATGCAGAATCCTTAGTTAAGGGCTCAACCATAAAATATTTACTCACTCTGCTGAGTCCCTCATCTGCCACTGCTCATGGGCTCTTTATGAGCAGCTACCTGAGCTCCTCCCCACCACTGTAAACAGGAACCTTCACTCTGGTAGCTTTTTAAGAGTGGTAGTAAAAAAAAAAAAATGAACGTCATGAACTGCTGTCCAAGTCCTTTTAAAGTCGAGTGCGTGAGGCAGCCCCACTCCCCTGGCCAAAGGGAGCGCTGGGTGGTTGGTTTTCCAGTGAGACACAAAGCCAAGAGGGCTCTGTTTTCACATGCTAATGAAGCCCAAGGTGACAGGAATTTGGCAGAGTCTGATCCCAGCAGCTGCGGGCCAGGATGGAACTGGCCAGGGCATTACACTGAAGCACCGCTGAACACAAACCTACAGCCTGCTCCTAGAACTTCATCAGAAGTGAATCCAGTGCCAAACGCCCTCACCATAGCCCAGGTTTTTGGCAAAGTGTTTTTCAGATTAAGTGATAAATATTTTGGTAATTTAAGAGCCCAGTGTCCAGACCCTGGATCGTTTGCTTTCTTTCCAGAAATACTTTGGAGGTGCTCAGTGAGCTTCCAGGGTGAATCATCAGTAAATGGTACACTCACCCAGAGGAGATGCATTTCAGAGCACTTGTGCTGTGCATCATTAGGGATCATCTTCAGACTTTACCAGTGCTTCAGAAAAGAAAAATAAGAAAAATTATCAGAGCAAATTATAAATTTTTAAAGCAAATTTTTGAAATTCAGCTCTTGTGTGACAACTTCATCCCCCTGAGGCACAAACACAATCGCCCCACATCCAAGTCAGTGGGGCTGCTCTGAATCCCAGTTTGGGGAATGCTCTGAGCATTCAGGTGCCACAGGAGCAATGGCTCTGTCCCAGGAGTGCCACTCACTACACTGGGCACAGGAAGATGTGCCCACAAACAGCTCCTGCAAAGCAAAACCAAACAGAAAGACCAACCTTTGCCAGACCAGGTGATTTATTTACCTTCAGGTGAAGCATGGCACTTCTTTGCCATTTCTCTCTGGACAGGAATTCAGCTCTGCATTTTAACAGAAAGCATTGGAAATAAAATATTTTCAGGTGAGGGGAGAAATTTCAAGTCCCTTAAAATTACTGTGAAATCAATAAGTAAACAAACATAGGGTGTGTTATTCAGTCACCTCCCTTTCCTGTTTTCCCCCCAGAAAGCCATTTCCAGCCATTTCCAGCTGGATTCTCCCCAAGATGTTAATATTGTGCTGGGTTTAATGCTGACTGAAGCAAGGTAGCAAGTGGTTATTGCAGGCCTGACATGCCTGTTCTGCCAGGGAACAGCGTGAGCTTTCAACTCAGAAAACAATGTGAACTTTGTTGGGTCATCAATCTGCTTTTGCCTGCCTTGGCCAGGTATGTTCTCACAACGAGGATGACTTTAATTCAGGATCAGTTTATTTGTACTTTTCTTAGTCAAGGCCTGAGTGGTAAGGGTGGAAAGTGTTCAACCCCAAGGTTTTGGTTTTTTTCCTGGAAAACAAAGTTCTTCTTTTGAAGAACTGGTGTGAAGTTTGTAGTGGTAGCTTTGTAGGCAGTTTGCTCACAGAGCTGATGTTCCTGATTGTGAAACAAGAAGCTGAAACATTTTAAACAGAGCCAAGCAAAGGCAATCTTTCCATTCTCTGCTTCCTAGAGTGCGCTTGCGAAGGACAACCACTCTTTAGTTGTTCCTCTTCAGCATGAATTCCTGTTCCATCTCCTTTATTCCTCTGATCTAGTCCACCAGATCAGAGGCAGGAATATAGCTCTGTGTCTCTGTAATGTGACACAGAACCAGCACTGAAAATGGGCTTTAAATAGTGCCACTATGTTGATTTAGTTGGATTTTACCTGAGAAATAATATGCAAATTAAAGCATTACTTACAAAGGTGTGCACCGCACTTAAAAATATACCTTTAATGCTCAGGGTCCAGACATTCCTGTTTTCTGTTTCAAATACTTCATCAGCTCCATTTCCCCTTAGTTTTCTTTCTTTAAGCCTGATGCTGCTCCTAGGATACCTGTGCTTCTATCTGTGTGCATGTGTAGGCCCATGATTGTTTCTACTGCTAAAGCTGGCAACGTAGCTACTGTTTTCCAGGCTCAGTTACTATTTTGGCAAACCATGGGTATTTGGGGATATGAAAACTGCTCAGCCGCCTTAAGGAAAAAAATTCCATAGGTTTTTGTTTCCATACTTTCCAGTTTTCCACTCATCAGTTGCAGGCTCGTGTTGAAAAATGTCTTTCAGTGTCAGAAGTTCTGACGAGCAAAGCCCAGCGGTGGGGAGCATGTTCACCCTCTCTGAGCAAGACTGGCTGCAGTAAAGGAATAAATAACAAATAACACAAGCAGATGAATATTAACTAATACCAAAGCACACCTACCCCTCTGAATTGCTTTCTCTGTTCACATTCTTGCCATTTGAGCAGCAGGGCAGCACCAGCTCTCCTCACATATTGCAGCCTGAGAAAACAGCTCCAAAGGGCCAAAAGAAGCAAATAAAATGTATTTGTTATTACGGCTGACCTTAGGCAGGCAGTATGTGGAGCTGCGGGAATCATTCACGGAATCTCTGATTATAAGTATGGTGATAACTGGTAAGACTGTGCTGAACTACTGTGAAACAATTCAGGTAGTCAGCAAACAGGGCTAATTGCTAGTTTGGGGGAGATTATGGGTAATTTACTGCCCACTGAGGGCTTCTACCTAAAAATAAGCTTTTTTTTTTTCTCCCTTTGGACAGCACTTGCATGTTAATGTAGAATTCCTGATGCAATTACATGTGAAGAGGACATTCAGATGCACTTCCATAAATGCCCTTCTGCTTCTCAATTACATTAACTGTCTTTGTAGATCCTTTGATAGAAACCTTATTCTTCACTTTTTTTAAATAGCGAACAGGCGCTGAGCTAGACTTCGCTGTTGTCCAAGATGTCCTGATCAAAGGGCTGAGGGTAACACAATAAACACAAGGAAAGAAACTCCTGGTGGTTTCCAACACAAACCAACGGGGAAGTGTCAAACGAGCAGCTACTGACAATTCCAGCCCCGAAACCAAATGTTCGTGTGTGAAACTCCACCTTTGAGAAGGAAGAACAAACACCCACAGAGTGTTTTGGCTATAATTACTTCATTTAAGGGGAAAAAGAAAAAAGTGCTGGATTTGGTTTGCTAAAGTCAAGACATTAATATTTTTGGCACGCAAAGATGTAAACCAAATGTTTAAATGAAATGTCATCCCCTGGGTTCACATTTGCCCACCGAACTATGGTGCACACCCTCCACAGACCTTCATACAATACACATTTTTCAGTTCATTGAAGAAGGCCCCTGCTGCTTCTTAAGGAAAACTAACTTGCAGAAGCAAAATAAATACTGGCGTGGCACTGCAGCAGCGGAGCCTCGGAGCACAGATGTGCAGCACTGCCGGCTTTTCCATCAGATAAGGAGCATCCAGACATAATCACTCCAGTGTCTGGGACACGGCGCACGCTGCGGCGCTGCCCAAGTATGGCCTGACAGACACATGCAGGGCTGGGAGGCAGGGAGCTGACAGCGCTGCAGAACAGGCCTGTTATGTCTATAGCCAAATGTTTGTGTAATTTAGCCTGGGCTTTGAAATAGCCTCAGAAATCGGGGCACAAATGGAGCTTTGTGAGGAGCTGTCAGGGATGTACCTGCTGCACCGGGACCTTGGCCGGAGGAGGGGCAGCCTGGGGCTGTCACACTGGGGAGCTTCTGTCATCCCCCATCCAGCCAGCGCAGCTGCTATAGGGCTGCTCCTGGAGAAAAACTTTATATATATATACATGTGAAGGCCAGCAAGATGGTTAGAGGGGTGGAGCACCCCTGTGAGGAAAGGCTGAGAGAACTGGGGCTGTCCAGTCTGGAAAAGAGAAGGCTCTGGAGTCACCTAATTGTGGCCAACCTGAAGGGAGCCTGCAACGGAACATGGAGAGAGTCCATTTCCAAGGGCCTGGTGTGACAGGACAAGGGGGAACGGCTTCAAATGGAGAGGAGGTTTAAATTGGCTATTAGAAAAAAAATCTTCTCTGTGAGGGTGATGAGGCCCTGGCACAGGTTGCCCAGATAAACTGTGGCTGCCATCCCTGGAAGTGTCCAAGGCCAGGCTGGACAGGGCTTGGAGCAACCTGGGACAGTGGAAGGTGTCCCTGCCCATGGCAGGGGGTGGAAGCTCAAGATGAGCTTTAAGATCCCTTCCAACCCAAACCACTCTGTGATTCTGTGATATAAATGTGTATTTATATCTACATATACACACACACACATACACACACACACACNTATATAAATGTGTGTTTATATCTACATATACACACACACAGAGAAATTCATACAGATACACACACACACACACACACACACACACACACACATGTATTTGCCCTCATGTTTAATTGTGGGCCCTGGCTCTAACTGCACTGTGGCATGCAAAGGGTTACTGCTGGCTGCTTTTAGGCAAGACACCTCTAAAAAAGCAAAAAAAAAAAAAAAGTAAATGTAACCCTACAGAAATACAGCTCCCTGGGCCTGTGGTAGTTCATATTAAGATATACAAAGTATCTCAGCAAGGGAAAATTTAACTTACATACAACACATGATTTTAAGTAAAGAAATATTGATGGAGTGGGGTGGGGGGGGATGGACAAGTATTTTTTTAGCTCTAATTTATGGCTGAGCAGCTTCATTTTAGGTACTTCATGGGAATATTTTAAACCAAGCCTGCATAATATTAAAATAAGTTAAAATGTATGTAAAATTTATGAGAGCATGTCAGGTGCAATGCTTGATAAAGTAAGTTTAATGCTTCAGAATTTTTTTCTTCAGGCAGAGAAAGCTGAATCCTGCAATTCTAGGTTACAGTATAATTTTAGAAACTCTTTTCCATTATACCATTCTTTTATTAATGAGATCCAACCCAATTTAACAAAAAGAGGTAAATTCCTAAAGAGTTTGTGGAAAGTCCTCAGCAGGTTGGAAGCTGGGAGTGTGTGATAAAAGGGGGTATTCTCCTGTTCATAGGATCTATTCCATTTTACAAAAACACAGAGGAAATCAATTCCCAGCAAACTTTCCAAGGGTGCCTCTCCAGTGCGGTTTTCCTCCTGGAAATGCCGCCTGGCTCCGTGAGCAAACAAAAGCTTTGGCAGTTGACAGGGGCCCTACATCACTTTGAAAACTCTTCATTTACCAGGGGTGTGTCATATTGCTTCATTGTGTGACACTCCCAATTATCGTGACAGAGCTAAGTGACAAAGTACTGTCACCCCACTGCAGATCCAGAGCAGCTTCTTTCCATTTTTCTGCCTGGTCACGGGAACGTCGCTGAGCCGGTACAAAGGAGCGGCAGGAGCTGCAAACAGGGGCTGCAATGGCTGCAAACTGCTCTGCTCTATTAAAAATTCAGCTCCTCGGCAATATTAAATCTGAATTTACTTCCATCAAACAGAAACTTAGCATATCTCATTCTTCCATTATAAAATATTGACATCAGGAAGAGTGAATCCTGAAATGAAGATTATAGATGAAAACTATGTGCTTGGTAATTACCATTTTTTTTCTTTGTTATTATTCCTTTCCTCTGAGGATTGCACAGGCTGTTGCAAACAGTAATGAAGTTAGCATGCAATGCCAATGCAAAGTGTGCTGCAAAGTTATTCCTTCCCTCATTATGGATGAGGGAGGCGAGACAGCAGGAGGAGGGAGATTTCCCCAGCCAAACCTGCACACGGCGGGACAGCCCCCACCTCACGTCTTAATCAGCATCCCTGGTGAGGAGACCCTCAGTGCCATCTTGTTTCTGTCTCCTTTTGTTCTGCCATTTCCCTGGGTTTTTTTAGGTCTGCACTGGAGCTCAGAGCTATTAATATCAATGACACTTTTTTTGTCACAAACCAAGCAGCCGGTTCACAAATCCTTTCACTGCCCTGTCTTGTAACGCTCTCAAATAACCAGAGCACTGGAAAACACAGTTCTGGGCATGGAAATGTCCAACCCCTCATCCCAACAGCCCTTCTTGAGGCCTGACACCACAGTGTGAAGAGATCAACATGTTGGCCAACCTGCATTGGGATAACCCTTTGGTTCCTGCCTGTGGAGACAGCCCATGGCTTGGGATGGCTTCCACCACAAGAGCCATGGCACGACCCCCTGACATTCCCACCTGGCTGATGAACTTAGTCCCAGCTGGTGCCTCTCTCCGAGGTGACCACGCAGAGAGGTCCCACTTGGTGGGATGGGGTTGTTTGAGGGCCTCCTCACATCCTCCTGAGCCCTGCTCGTGGCCTGCAGATGTTCTTGAGGAGTGTGATGTATCCCAGGTGCAACATCGCATACCGAGTCTGTCTCATGTGCTTCCTACCAAAATCAATCCAAGTCAATAAAGTGCCCACCCTCCTCCCACTGTGCTTGCAGAGGTTCAAAGCAGGACCTATTACTCTTAAGGTGGACTTGTCAGGTGTCAGATGACAACAGAGAAGTTGAAGCATTATGTATAGAAACATATTTATTCAGAGGACTTGAAGAATTTGTTTTGCTATCAACAGGTCTATAAGAAGTGCTTTTATAGTACAGTCTAATAGAAACTGATACCTTGCAAAATGATAGGGGGTTGTTGTTTGGGGTTTTTTTTCCCCTTTTCTCTTCTTTTTGTACCAATCAAACACACAGCTGCCCCCCAAAGCACATAAACTTACACCCAAGCTCAAGGCAACCATGGCAATAAAGTCCTGACCTTGAAGGGCATTTGGTCACAACCCTTCTTGCCAAACACATTCCCTTTCTGGTTCCCATTTCTCCAGGCTTTATTTATATATAATATATAAATATCTTTGCCATGAACTTGGTTTTTTGTGTTTGGTTCCAAAACTGACAACCCTGCCAGTCTCCAAGTCTAAAGCTTCGTGTGAACCTCTCTGTCCCTGCCAAGCCCACAGCATACAAATATCACAGCATATTATAATGACACAAGATGTTCCCAGGTTTAACAGTTCTCATCCTGGAATACCAAACCCCTCTCCTAGCATTCCCAACAAATCAATATGCATTATTATTACATGCTCAGATACTACATCAGATTTCTGCTCATGCCAAAATTTCAGCTAGCTGTTCCCTGGAGTATTTATGCTTGTGTACTGTATTTAACAACAGCCCATTCAAAATGCTCACAGCTCCTAGGAATGAAATGCACATAATTTAGGAATAGCTGTCTGGCTATTCAGGCATCATGCTGTGTCAAGGGAAAATTAAATCTCTGACTCTCCCCTCTTCTAAAACAAACCTGTACTTTGCATCATATTTTGGGGAGCTGCACGGAAGTTTCATAAAGACCAAGTGGCCTTGACTCTTTTTTCCCTGTTTAATGGCAGTGCCTCCCCATTAATGCTCCGAAATGATACAGTAGTTTGAAAAAAAAGCTCTCAGCATGCAGGCATTGTATCACATTAAGAAATCAGGATTTTCTAGGCACTGCACAGCATTAATTACACTGAGCATGCTGCAAATTTAAATTAAATGATATGCCATGTTCTGTTGTAAATATCAAAATGGATTGCAAGATAGAACCCCATATTGGCATTTGTGCACTGAACAGGATCAGAAAACCTCTATGATATGTAATTTCTTTTTATTTTAAGCATATGTGATGCAAATGTGTTTTTTATTTTCAGGAGTACCTAAGAGCACACACATGTACAGGTTAGAACTTGTCTGCACTGAAAAAAAACCACCTAAACAAGCCCTCTCTTAATAATAACAACAACAATCAAAGAACAAAAAAAGCCCTCTTTGCCTTCATTTCCTTTCCAACATTAAAAAAAAATATGCTTCTCTTCCCCTCCAACAAGTATTTACAATGTAGGGAATGGAGGGCACTGAGAGGAAAATGGGGAATACGAGGGACTGGAGCAGGTCAGCAGGAAGCAGGAGGGTCTGATTTTGTCATGTGGGTTGGAGTACCAGGATCCCATGGAAGCAAATGCTGAGGGGGTTCAACTCACTCAAGCAGGGAAGGGCTGCTCTTCCAGCTGGAATTTCAGACAGGGGCAGAGTGAGAGGTGAGCTGGGGCTGCCTCAGCTCTGTGGTGATGAGGGAAGCCTGATTTGGTGATGCCATGGGAAGAAGTGTCTGAAGAGAATATAAACAATAAACAAAAGCTCTGTCAGTATTTGTATTTTTCTTGGCATTGGTATTTTACAGTTTTATACTATCAGGTTGAATGGTCACAATCTCAGCAGCCTCTGCCCTTAACAACTGGATGAGAAGTATTTCTAGTGTAATTTCACATATTTCTATGTGACTAAATACTAGACAGATATTTTATAACTTTGCACATCAGGGAAAGGATGGCATTTAGTTAACTCTATAGAAAAGCCCTTAAAAAATTCTGTATTTTTTGGGGCTTATTTAAGACCTTGATGAAATGATGAGCACTGAGCTGAGACCCACAGGTGAGTGCCAGTTTGAACTGGCACAAAGGCACAAGGCATAAAGGAAACACAGGAAAAAAGTGTGGGCAGGGACATGCAGAGTCACTGACTTTTCTTCAAACCCAGCATCATCACATTCTTTCTAAATTATCTTCTCTGTGTCTTTTGCTCCTAGGCCTTGTCTTCCTGTCCCATTTTGCAGCAGTCCTGTGTGTGAGAGAAGTACAACTGTGGGACGCCTGATGAAAAGAGGTGGTTGAACAACTGGCCTTCAGCTCTGTCACCTTTTTTCAGTGCTTGCAAAAAAAAAAAACCCCAAACCAAAACAAAAAACCAAAACAAAACCACACACACACACACACAAAAAAAAACCCAAAAAAATCCAAGCCAAAGATAGTTTATGTACAGCTCAGGAAGCTCTCAGCTATGACTGTGTCTGTGATTTAATAACACATCTACCCAAAATGACACTTCTTTTACTACTCACTGAGAAAAAGAAGGCAGAGCAGCACACAAGGCACTGCTATTGCAGCAACAAGCAGCCAAACTACCAGGTATTTATTTTTCAATGTACACAATTATTGGGGGAGAACAAAAATTATTCTTTGACACTCTGACAGAGCCGTAAAAAGCCCTGTGCTTCCCCTACTCCCACGTCCCGACAAGAAACACCTCACAAATTCTAATAAATAGAGAATAGAAATAAATACTTTAACTACACAGCATCGGGTTTCAAATGGCTTCCTGAATCAGAAAGTGCTGCTAGTCCATCTTCCTTATTTCCACACTCTGTAATGGTGGCTCTCCAAAAGTCAAAGTGAGATGGATACTGCAAGAATCACAGACACTACACTGGGAAACCAAGTATCAGTGGGTACATCCAGATTTATGGTAGGTGATGGCAGTAAAGTGAAAGTAAAACTGTTTGCACAGTCTGTATTGTTGGCCATTACTGTGTATTTGCCCTTTTTTCTTGCTTAGCTGCAGCTGGAAGAATGGAAAATTGTACCTTCTACACAGTATTAGAAGACACACTCTGATCGTAAGGTCAATCAGACTGGTTTAGCTGCTTGAGGTATTTATGGCACCATCACTCAGTGTCTTTAAGGAAAGGTTAGATACATTTATGGGAAAGGTATTTTGCAGAAGCTTTCCTGCTTCATAGAGGTCTTGGACAAAATGACCCAGGAGGCCCCTTCCAAGTCTATCAAATGTGGTTCCCTGATTGATGCTGTTTCCCCCCAAAGTCTTTTCAAAACACAAGGCACCGTTATAAAATTTAATATGATACACTATATAACTTTAACACAATGCCATTTTCTTATAGGAAATGGTTAGCTGGTAGCACAGGAGCCTCGTGCAAGAGGAAAAAAGGTAGAAAAAAGAAATTGCAGTGCAGTTTCTCTGCTGAGGGACATCGACTATAACATTTATTCTGTGTCTGAGCATGGACTCTCAGCTGTGCAGGGGGACACCAAGCCAGGGAAGGATATAAGGAACCCAGGCTTACTTATTTCTCCAGAAAAGCCTATCAAGGCCTGAGGTAATTTTCTATGCTGTGCAATAATCATTCCCTCAATGCTGGGAAGGAAATGGACACCCAGCTCTCCTTGTAAATCACTGCCTGGTGCTGGATCAGCTGGGCCCGAGGCAGAGCTGCCTGGGGACCAGCAGAGTCCCAGCCCTCCTGCACAGGCACAGGCCGGAGCTCAGGTGTGTCCTGCACCACTGAGGACACCCACAAGGAGAAGAGCCCGTTCTGTAACCCATCACTCTGTGCCATGGCTCTGGCCTGGCCTGCTGCCATCCCAGCTGCACCATGGAGCAGGGGAGTGAATCCCTGAAAACCGCGAGCGCCAAAAACCGCACTTCTAAAAAAGGGCAGCAGCACCCCTGGTAACGTGTTTGTCTGCTGACTAAAGACTCAGCAAGAGAGCCTGGGCACATTACAAGATTGTTTGTCAGGCAGAATGCTCTCCAGGTCTGTGCTTCCACCAAACCATTCAGTAAAATGATAATATTCTTCTCCCTACTATATTTCCCTTCTTTTTCTTTTTGTTTTAATTTGATGAATGTTTCCTAAATGGACTTTTTTTTTCCTTTGAGACCATTAATATATTTAAAATTAAAGTCATGTAATTATTAAAAAACAAAACAAAACAAAACAAAACAAAACAAAACAAACAAACAAACAAAAACCCCCAACAACCCAACCAGATCCTCTGGGCCAGCTGGTTGAAATGCTCTGGTCAGCCTCCACTGCTCTCTAGTAAGTTTTAATTTTAGATTTTCACAGGGAAAGAAAAAAAGAAAGAAAAAAATACCAAGAATTTTATTGAATTGGAGTTTACTCTCAAAATAATTTTATACTAACCTTGTTATTTTCACTCCAACTGATTTAGTTAAAGGCCAAGCTCTTCTTCCAAAAATCAGCTCCCAGCCCCCATCTTCTTGGGATAGCCCTGACAGGAAATAACAACATCCATACACAGACACTCTGAAGCCTTTTGAAGTCTCACAAATGTGAGCTATTCCCTTTTGCAGAGCAGGCTGGGATTAACTCTTTTATTAACCTTGTAACCTCATCCATGAGAAAGAAAAATAACCAATCCCTTTTATTTTATGTCTTTTAAAATCTGGATGCGTGCTGCCTTCTCTACCCAAACATTTGTGAGCTCACCCTACAGACAGGAGCAAAAAAGCCCATGGAAAGCCCCCTCCCCCTGAGAAGCTCCCCAAAGCCCCTTTTGGGCCCTCCCATTATGTTGCACTCAGTGTCAAAGTTTGTGTTTTCACTGGAAAATATTCTTGCTTTACAGGAGGGTTGTGTCTCTCTGTATTGGTGGGAGCAAATAACAACCTTTTGGTCCTTTTCAACACATTGCATCAATGTATTTTCCTGATTCCTATGTCAAAAAAGCATCTTTTAGCAGAATGAAAAATCTGACCTGGGTGTAATCCTGACAGCACTCCAATTGCTCATCCTTAGCTTCATCCTGCACTGCAGTGCAGAGAAAGAGGCTCACATTGGAATAGCTCTTCTCACCAGTGTCAAAATGGTAAAAATTTGCTCAGAGAGTGACATAAGCAGGAATTTCAGAGGCAGGAAAATTTATCTCCTGCTCTTTGTCTTACACTATGGTGTACTGTGGTGGCTGGAAGATTTAACTTCCAAGCATCCCATCAATATAAGCCCTAGTGGAAAACAACTCCCCAGCTTCTTTTTTTTCAGGATGTTGAGCTCAGCAGCTGGAATCTGCCAGGGAATGACAGTCAAGATAAGGATGGAGAAAAGCTTTCCTGTAGCCTTCAGGTGTTGGTCAAGGGTCTGGATTAGGGAACAGCCAAAGCCAGACAGAGCTCTGTGTGTTACACAAGGTCACGGCTCCTTGGTGTAAGGACAGGGGTTTGGGCCAGTCCTGCCTCTGCCCTGCTCAGCTCAGCCCATTAACAGCTCTGGTGATACAGCCCCTCTTGGGCTTTCTGCTTTTCAAAGATTTACACTCGGTTTAAATCTCAATCGAAAGCTCCACTTTAGCTTTTAGGAGGCCAAGACACTTAAAAATCTCCGATGGGAAGGGCAAGTGAGGGAGGCAGAATATCTCTCCCTTGCAAAGGCATTCAGATACCACTTGGATGAGGAGTTTCCAGCTGCTTTGCTGGATAAACAGACAAATCACAGTTCTGATGTGCAGGGGCGCCCTTCACACCAACAGGCAGAGAAAAGAGGCAGTGGGAAGAACAAGAGGCACCAGAATAAAAAAAAGGCAGGATCCAACTGAAATTTTACCTTCTTTGATTTTTGAAAATGGGAAAACCCATTTGGGATCAGGGATTTCCAGACTGGGCTGTATGCACCATTAATTGTTCCATGAAGCAAAGCTGGTCTGCTATTGTTGCATCCTCCAAAAACAGCTGTTACTATGAGCTCTGTGGGACTCGGGACCTCCATTTCCCAGTTTTCACTTAGTACTTCAGTGATCATATATAAATGATAGTAATGATAATCATAACAATACCTGGCTTGCCATTATGTTCTACTCAGTCTCTGTGATGCTCTCTCACGATAAAATCTGTGTATTAAACACTTTAACTGAAACTCTTAATAAAACAGAGATATTTTTACTTGTGCTCTTATATTCACAGAATGATCATAAAGCACTTTACAGAATCAAATGGAAGTAGCCAGTCTGATCCTTCTATAGAGGATTTTGTGCATCTCAGCAGTGTGTAACAAAGCTGCTGTATAGACAAGTAACTGTCAAACATACCACGTTTTGGGGGTTGTCCTGGCTGAGCAGCATCCAAAAGCTTGGGGTTTGTCCTTCAGATTGGCTTCAAAGTCTGTAAAGCCACCACAAATTACACAGCAAGAGGGACTGGACGGTCTCACTGACAAGAACAGGCTGTGATGTCTCATTATCAAGCTCCTTGGGTCAGAAAGAAGAAAAAGAAAAAAGGTTATAATTTTCCTGGTTCAGGAGAAAAGCCATGGAAGTCTTGGAGCTGAGTACTGAGCAGCCTCCATGGGGTCACTGCAAGGGGACAAGGCAAATGCTGGCCCTGCAAATGCTCATGGTAAATGGTGCCTTCTGAGGTCTGAGAGGGTCTCCAGCTTTGGGCCCTGTACCAGGTACTTCTAGAGCTGTGAGACAGTGAAGGGCTTTGTTCCCCCCTGTATAATTGATAAATTACCATTGTTAGCACTAAACAATACAACTGAGCACAGAATGGAAACACGCTAATGCTTTATCCAGCTCCAGCAATTCTGCTCGTGTGCTCACACTGTTCTTAAATGTGCTAGGTATTTGTTTGATGAAACAATAAGTTTTAGAAAAGAGAAAAATAAGAACTTCAAAGATAATAAAAACCTTGACTACATACTTTACCACAGGCAGCTGTGAATAAGCTTCAGTATTCTTTATTTTTAACATTCCAGATATGTAATTTAATGCAGGTCTAATGACAGTCTCGAACATACTGCTTTAATCGAAATTGTTCAAGCTCTGTTCTGTGACAAGGCCTCACAAGATACCAGCAGGGTTGTCCATTTTCCCCACTTCTGTAGGGAAAAGAAAAGGGAGGGGAGGGGGACACTCTTGAACTTATGTTGCTATTGATGTGTAATATACAATAAAAAAACAGTTAAATTTCAATTACCCACAGGTAATTATAATTTTATTGTTTGACTGTACTACGGGGAATTTTGTAATTCCCAAGACTAATAATTTTCTATAATTTTACAGGTTGTCAAATAAACTATTAAAGATTATCTTTGAAAAGGATTCTGCAATTGTAAGGACATATCATACTGTTCCTGTACATTATTAGTAATTAGAGATCCCTGGATAGTGAAATATCCACACTATATGCTAGCTGCTGGATACCATATTTTCTCACAGCCTCCTGTAATCTTGAACCAGAGCTTTCAAACTTCTCAGCCATTGTAGCCTGAGTCACGTCCAAACTTTTATTAATATTCACTGAGCACTCATTAAGCAATTCTGGTGCGTTCGATCCATTAAACCTGTGCTTCCTGACAGGGAAAAGCAAAGGCTCCCAGCTCCATCCCAGAGCAGTGGAAACAAACACAAAAGGGCTCATCCTGAACTCTGGCCCCTGAAGAGGAAATAGGGAAGAAGCAACATTTGAACCAGCACAGAAGATGTGAATCTGCTCTGACAGTGCCTTTTGACAATGATGTGGCTTGCACAACAAGATGGAGTTGTGCTTCCTGATATTATCCTAGAAATATGCATAGATGCAGATATGCTGGGGATCAGCATTGCATGTCCACCAGGAGGGGAATGGCAGGGGCGAGGTCTCCAGCCCACAAGAAGCAAATGAATTGGGGGTATTCCCTCATGCTCACCAGCAAGTCCCCCAGATTTACTGGGGTGTTGGTGAGGAACTCCCCAGCCCAGCAGATACCAACATCTGCACAGCTGAGCAGGCAGCAGCAACTCCTCCCAGGTAATCTGGGAGAAGCCAGAGGCCACTAAAGCAGCATGTGCTGGGTGATAGCATCCCTTACCTGTACAGGGCTTGGTGAGATCCTGCCAGCCTTGCAGTGGTGCAGTGCTGAGGAGGAGCAGAGGAGGGATGAGCTGAGAGGAAGAGCAGCCCCTGAAGCGTTGCAGGAGCAGCTGGCACAGCCTGCGAGGGCAGCAAGCTGGGGTTCAGCAGCTGAGAGATGGCTGGGCTCTCGCCTGCAGAGCCATCAAAGGCACCATTCTTAGCTGGCAGCATTGTTTATTGCAGCTGCCCCAGGAGATCATCATTATTTGTTTTATCGGCCTCTTGGATGGCTGTGTGGTGAGGGCTCTGTGCAGGGGGAAACTTCACTGCCTTAGGAGCAGTCTCAGGACATGGGGACTTTCAGACCTCACCCCTAGGGCCGGGGTTTGCACAGCCCCAGCCTGTGGGGACACCGAGCTGGAGCAGCATCTCAGGGCTCTGGACCCACCTGCAGGGAGGGGTTTGCCCTGCTCCCGGTGCCAGGAAGCCTCCGTGGCAGCTGCAGCGCTCAGCAAGGAGCCTGGTGAGGGATTTCCCTCACACCAGGGAGCCGAGGGTGGATTGTGTTGGTTTTACGGGCGGTGTGGAGCTGGTGGAGCAGTATAAAGATACGGGAGCACAGGGAAGGATTAAGGCCAATGGACTGCAGCTCCCTGCCTTACTCCAGAGACAACTTGGGGCCCATCAAAGGTATTAAACCTGAGGAATCACTGTAGACACACAAGCTGAGCTCTCTTTTCTGAGGCCTGCTTGCCTTGCTGTCCAGAGCTCATCCAGCACCTATGAGAAGGTGTGGGAAGAAGCAACAGATGATAATTTGGAAAGCTCTTCAATCAGTGGCATTCCCTGCTCCTGACCGGCCTCTCTGCCTGCTAACCCAGCTCAGTGAGACTGAACCTCTTGCTTCAGATGATGGGCGCTTACAATAGGTAGAGGGAAAATCCAGAGCCCACAGAGACGGCTCAATGTGCTCCAGGATAACAGACAGCACCATATACAAACACAGAGCCCTCTTTCCCCTTAATTCTCGTCTGTGCTTTTCCTGCTTAACACATTCCTTGTTGCAAGAAGAACACGTTCTGACAACTGAAGAGTGAAAGCAATTAGAAACAGAATTAATTGATAAAATTAAAGCCCTGCTTTCCTTGTGTTTGTCATATGACTACAAATATTGTCACTCCCATTAATATTAATTAATATAATTATCAATGTTTCTAATCCCTACACATTTTGTTGAAAAGTTACTCTTAGCTCAAGAATATAATTGTTAAGTCGTGGAAATGTTAAGTAGCAGCTAAGCAAGTCCAAAGAATTAATAGCAAACTGTAGTTTATCCAGGGATTAGACTTTTAGCAATACATAATCACCTCTTCATGTGTTCATCCACATAAAATACCTTCCATCCCTCACTACACTTCTGCCTACTTGTCCTTGCAGTGCACAGTTTTCAAGAATTAAAAACAGACAGTAAGTAAATATTCTGTGCAGTTGCATGCTGTTCTTCAAGGTAAGTCACTGCACCAAGAGTTCTGTGCCCACAGCTGAGAGTAATGCCAAGGTCAATTATCTCAGGCTGAAAGCCCTAATGCAGGATACTCCTGTGATCAGAATAATCTGTGTAACGCTGCAAAGCCTTTGTTTTGGAGCCGAGCAAAGCAATTCCTCTCTCACCCAGCTTCCCCACGCACTGTCTCTCAGTTGGAATGTCACAGATTACTGGAATAATCCAAAGGGCTGCCCTGCCATGCTGCTGCCAGCTGAGCAGCCTCTCCTGGCGGGTACCAGCAGCGCTCCGAGGGCACGGGCGCTGGAGCAGAGCCTGCCCGCTTCCTCCACGGACACTCAGCAGCTCCTGCCTGGCACAGCAGGCAGCAGGGCTAGGTGCAGGATTAATCAGCTCTTCTGGAAAACAGCCAAAGTGCTTTAAAGGCCTTTGTTGTAGGGTAGAGGGGTGTTTCTGCTAGAAGAGAATAATGTAATCATTTTGCTATTAATTTTTAATTGTATGTTGCTCTGCATTATTACCAGTCTATACTGATTTTCCTGAGAGAAATGGGGATGCTGTGCAAGTGGATTCTGTTAGGAATGCTGTTGGGCCACGCAGGAAAAGAAGTGACAGAAAAAAGCTGTTCTTCAAAGTTACTGCAGTCACCTGCTGCTGTCTGTTCCTACAAGGTATCACATTAAATACATATAAAATGTATGAGCTTAAGAAGATTCATGGAGAACTGCCACAGTTTTCCCTGTTGTCAGGTGTTTTTCTTTGCTTGTTTTTGTGGGGGTTTGTTTATTTTCTTTTTTTTTTAATGGCCACCCTTTGAAAGGAAAAGTTACTTCTGAGAAGTATTTTGCAAGCAAATTATACTCACTGATGTGAATGAAATCAGTAGCAGGAGTAAGAAATACATTCATTCTTCTCAGAAGACAATCTTTATCAAAAATGCTAAGATGCAGCCCACTGATAGAGTTAAACTTTCTGGTAGAAACATGATTGTATCACTCACTTGTGCCCACTCACAAATCCTTCATTTCATCTAAGAGAAAACTGGCCATGAGGGGACAGGAAATCTTTAATCTGTTTTTCTCCATTTCTTCAAATATCTGGTTCTTATCAACCAGCATCAAACATGAACGACACAAAACCCTCATGTCCTCCACTTCATAAAACAAATGCAAACAAAGCACAGACACGTCTCTAGTGTGAGATGGACTGAGCACAACAAAGTATTGCATGGCAGCAAGGCTGCAAAGCACTCCTGGAAAGGCAGCGCTGGCTGCACATTCAGGAAGAAGAAATCAATTAGACCAAGAAACAAGTTATGTAGAAAAATCTACACTTTGCCACTAAGTATGAGGAGGAGGGTAAAATGGGCCCTTCATCTGTTTCCCCCAATATTTGAATATTATCCTTTGTAAAGAAAAATCATGGCTTTTTTTTCTCTTGAATCCCTAATATGAATTATGTATTTCAATATAATACTACTTGTATTATACCATATCCTATAATGTATGATCCCTATAATAAATCACACTATGATAAATATTTTTATAACTATACATTAATGTATTAATAAAATAAACATGTATAAATATGGAGTTAGTTAGCTTAAATTGCCATATACTACTACGTGTTATTAAAAATAATTTTATTTTTGGGCAGATATTCAAGGTTAACCATAATTTTTTTGACAGCTGGGAAATTCTGGTGAGAATTTGCAAAGTTTGCACCTAATTCAGTTGAATTAGCTTCAAAATAGAAAAATAGATTATTTGATAGAGAAGAATTAGACACGTTAAATTTTCAGTTAAAAGAAAATACCCAGAAATTTTCCACCTGGTCAGTTCTAAACTGCAGATTTAGTCCTGCCATAAGCAGTGAAAAATGTGCCTTTGTCTTTTCCATATCCAGTGCTGCAGGATCTCCAGGGGTGATTCAGGAAAGCTCCGAAACATTCACAGTAGGTCCAGTAAGCACTTTCCCAAATAGTGATTTTTTCCTGAGCTGGGGCCAAAATAGGTCAAGTAAAGGGAAAACCAAAAATGCAGACTATGAAGCAACCTGCCCATAATTCCCCATCAAATCAGAGACTAAACCTCTTGTACAGTAGTCTCTTCTGGGGGGACTGCATTCATCATTCCAGGAATTAGTTTAATCAAGGCTTATTACTGCAAAACTTAATATACAGTATATTATTAATTTGGATTATGCTATTGTTTCACAGCTTTGAAAAAATAAACCAAAAACGACTGAATTTGCAGTCACCTTTGGTAGCGAGGTTCTGTTCTTCTGCCTATTTGAGATATTTCTTTCCATCTCCTGCACCATCATGTTTCAGTTCCTGAGAGCTGTAGATATTTATTCAGTGCCCTTCTATCTTGGCCATCACAAATAGCTCTCTGATAACAAATCACACTCTCTGAGCATCATTTGCTCCCAGAAAGGATCCTCCAGAAGCACATGCTCCGTGACACAGGATATTCCCTGCTTTGCTGTGAATGCCATAAAGAGTTTCACAAAATCAGCTTCCTTGCATTGAGAGGGTAAGAATGCATCATCTTAGTAGTTTTACCACTTCTCATTGCCTGTTTAGGCTTCATGCTTAGTCCCTGCTCCCTGGCTCTTCAAATGAATGCTGTTACTTGAACACAGAGAACGATATGTGCTTAGTGAGAGATTCAAGGATTTCAGCCATCAATAGAGGTTTAATTATGTGCTGGTGGATGCTCAGGTACTATAAGGATGGCTGTTGTATAAATTGCACAAAGCCAGCACAGAAGAGACCACTCACAGCTCATCGTACACTCTGCTCCTGCAATTTAGACAAAATAAAATGTAATGCATGGTATTAACTTGCATCTTCTTCTTGCCTATGTCATAACCCATCATGTAATGTGATGTTATTCCATGTCGTGTCACGGGTAACATGATGCAACACAATGTCACACTTCAGGAAATATTACTGAGCAAGGGCTGATTCTTGTTAGCAGTTCAGAATGCAAGCCTCTGATCCAAACATATTGTGGCTGTGGCTGATGGGAAGGCATCAAACTGAGAGCTACATCGGGCAAATGTTTTTCTTCTCTGGCTTGGCCAGCAGATGTCCATTTGTCAGGTTTGGGTTCAATTGAGATTTCTTTGTCACGAGCACTTTCTCTTGTAAAAGAAATAGCAATTTTATGGCAAGCCAAATACTGAAAAGAAAAGCCCTTAGAAATACATAATAAATGTATATTAGCGAGACAGAAAATTGGAAAATGGCCACCTGCCAGCAGCCACATAAATTTTGGAGGCAATGCATTTTTCTGCCATTATGCATTATCACAGGAATTGCAAATATTTATTAAAAGTATTAAAATGGTGAGAATGTTAAATGTTTCCTTCAGTAGTGGAAATTCGCAGTGCCACATAGAAGATAGGATATTCTGATACAATGTTTATTAAAATGACTTCATTTTATTAGGCTGTCGTACACAATAAATGTGCAGGTACAGTTAACAAAAGATCTATTGTGGATATGGGAGATTTGTGAGTAACACTTCAAAAAAATAATCTCTTCTGAACTCTATTCATATAAAAAGCATGCTACAAACTTTCATTAACTTCCTTAGAACCAATTATTTTCTGAGCTTATTTTCTTTTTCTGCCATCCCCCTGTACTTTGTTAGTCAATTTGTTTACTCACATTTTAATGCTTAACAGGATTAAATGCAGTTTATCTTTAATTTATATACAAGTAAGCTGAGTGTATATGTGGAGCAGGCAACAAAATATGACAATTATTTTGGGGTTCATTTACACGTCTAAACATGAATGACTGTAATATATTGGGACCTCAGTATCTTTTCATCCATAAGCAAAACAATATTAAAAGATCAGTGGGAGCTCCATAATATTGATTGAGAAGAAAATCACATTCTGGTGTTGCCCACATTTTCTGCTGGGATTAATCACAGTGATTTTGTTTCTAAGGTTTTGTTGCAGGAAGACACAGAGTCAGGCACACCCTGACGGGGTCACTTTGCTGGGTGGCTCTGCTGGGCTTTGAGCCCCTTCCAGCAGCCCCTGAGCACGGATGGGGACAGTGACATAATTCCTGCATAAACAGGAATCTGCAGTGAAAGGAAGGAGGGTGACTCTTGCCTTCACAACTGAAAGTGTCCTCAGAATAGCTTCTAAAAGTCTTTTTTTTTTAATTTAAGAAATGAGCAGAGAAATAAAGAACCAGTACTGAGGTTTTTTTCTTACACAAGTGTTCCTCAATTCCTTACAGTCCATTAAGGAAGAGGTGGGATTGGAGTCTATGTTGTAGGCAGGGGGTGAACAGATCAAAGTTACAAGACCTCAGATTTATGGAGAGTCTTACGCAAGGAAAAACCTGCCTCTGGAAGATAAAATTTCAGAAATAAAGGATTTTTCTCTCTGCTTTTCTATGGTGTAGTTTTATTCCTTTCTGACAAACACGGAGTGGTGGCGGGGGGAGTAACTTGCATGAAAAAACCACTTTTTTTGCCTTGATCCAGACAGTTTGTATGGATTTGTGGAATACCAGAAGTGGTGCATGGCATTTAGCACAAAGGGTGTATGTTGGAGAGAGACCTGGGCCACCCCACAGGCAGAGGCAGAGCGTGTGCTGCCTTTAGAGGGGCAGGTGTGACACCCTCTCACTGCTGCAGTCAGAAAGCAGGGCTGGGACTGGCTCTGTCCAAGGCATTTGTGGGATTCAGTCAGTGTAAAACGAGGAGTCAGCACTTCAAGCAACGCAAACCCATTTGCTTGGCCAACCTTATTTAATATGAAGCATGTTTTATCTTGATTTAGGTGGTTGTTGTTCTTTAATTAAAGAAATTATGGGAGGTCATTCTCATTAGTTTAGAAGAGTCCTCACAGAAGGGGTTTGCACTGATTTAACCTCAGGGTAAACTGGCACAACTTTTGCATGTAAATAGGATTTAACACTGGACACTTTGTGTGTAATCCAGCTCTTCACTCATGACATTCAAGGAATACTTGGAATACTGACTGAAATAAAAAGATAATGAAGATAAGCTGGGGTCTTACCGTGAAATTTGTCAAATGATCTGCGGTGGCAGCCGGGAGCCTCTGCAGCGGCGGGCAGGGGACACCACAGGGCTTTCTGCTGGGGGCAGCGCAGGCAGCTCCGCCTGTCCCTGCACGGTGACACGGAATGAGGCTGGACTCAAATCCCACTGCTCACGTCTAGCCAGATGGAGGACGAGCTGAGGGGCACAGAAACCGGGCAGAAAGAGGGGAGGGCAAGGTGCTTCCCTTCCCCGCCGGCCGAGGAAGCCGTGCCCTGGGGCTGGACCATGGCACAGGTGCGTGGCGGCAGCGGGGCCACCACTGCCACGGAAAAGATTTGCCATGAAAGGAAAAAAGGAAAAAAGGGAAAAAAGCAGCGGCATGAGAAGTGCCAACTGAATGGCGCTGTCTTTAATTGGTACCACCAAGGGCTTTGTGCGGTCAGCACGCCTTTCATGTTTATAATAGAATCCCCAAATTCGACTGATCTGAAGGGCATCTGACTGTTTTACATTAATCACAAGCTATACAGCAGAGGCTGAGAGCAAGTGGGCAGATACCCTGGTGGAGTAGCACTAAGGAGCTCTCATTATAATCATCCTGCCAAATCAAAAGAAAAACCCTAAGGCTCCTAATAAAGGAGACCACTGGACTAAACAAATTGAACAAGTAGCTAGACATGCATGAGCTTAAAACTACTGGTGTCAATCAGATTTCCCTGAGCTGCTCGTTCTGCTCGCTTCTCCAGAGCACACGCGGAGGGGACGCAGGGACAAGGTGACACGTGGGTGCCAGCACAGCCCCAGGGCTGGGCAGGCAGGTACAGGGGCACTCTGTGAAGCCACCTGCAAGGAGTCACTACGGAACACTCCTCAAACTGATCCAGCACTAAGGAAAGGAGTGGTGGGAATGGGGACCTCATCCACACAGGATGTCTGAGCAGGCTTCCAGTCTCGCTACTTCCATCGGTTCCAGGTCAGGAGAGATCAAAGAAAGGGCTTGGAACTCACAATTTTGTGTGTCTCTAGGACAGGAAAAAGGTTCAGCACCCTGGAAGCTCTGCTCACTTCTCACCTTCCTGCACCTGCTGAATTGAAGTCATTATATTAGTTATATTCCCTACTGGAATGCAAAAAAACATTAGTGAAAAGGTGGGTCACTGCTTTCTGAAAAAATGCAGTTGGCACTAGTGAAAAATCCACAGAAATGGGAGAATAAGAAAATTCTAAATTTAGAAGCATTGGGTTGTGTTTGGTGTTTTTTAAGACAAAAGATGGGTAAGTTCCATTAGCTACCACCCCTTCTCAAAAGCCAACAGGCAGGAAAGCAAGATTTTGAGGTACTCCCTCAAAACTCAAAGGAAACATAAATCTGTGCACAAGAATGAATACCCAGGGAAGAAGAAGAAACAAAAAATCTTAGGGTCAGTATTTAGTACAGCAACCATGGGGAGATGGAAAAATGGGAAGTTTCAACAGGAACAGATGGATGAGGGATGATGAACCTGAGGAATCAGGTGAAGGCATCAAAGGAGAGGTTTTGTGGAGAGAAATTCACTTTGAAGAACTGATGGCTAAAACACTGTCAGCTTTTGAAGTATTGGGAAACTTTCCCTAACTGCACCATGACTGTTGTCACTGGCTCTGTCCCCTGTCACCATCTGAGTGGTGGCAGCTTTCCTTGGACCCGGCAGTCACCAGGGACCAGGCAGAACTGGGGGTCCTCTTGCTGGTAGTGTTTTGAGAAATTATTATTATTTATAAATGGGTTTTTTTTAGTTCATTTCTCCTTTTCCTGGTTTGGTTTTTTTTTCCTATTGCTTCTCTCTCTTCTTTTTTTTTTTCCCAACTCCACACTGTAATAAATCAACATATAAATGTACTGGTTTATTTCCACCTGGAATGCTGGAAGACAAATAGTACAAAAGATCAGTTTGGTCATTTACCATATTGGTTTAGCATGGTAATACTGTTGGGCTTTTTTCATTGCTCATTTTAAGACTGTAAACAAATGCTGCAAGAACAGATCAAATACTCCCTACCTAAGACAGTGCCTCATGCAATGGAAACATCAAACCTGGTTTTTGAAGGCCAAACTGCGCCTCCTTTACTTTTTCATAGGGAAAACTCAGAATTTTGGATTAGCCTAAAATTTGAAACTACATTTTTGCCAAGCAGCAAAAGCAGATGCACCCTTAGCCACGCTAAATCACAAACACATACACACATGGAGATGAGGAAAATGCACATTAAATATGAAAAAGTATTCCTTTCAGGCAGAAGATAAACAACCCTACTACAAATTAGCTCTCGGCCCCGTCAGGTGTGAATCTCTCTTGTCAATACGTACCAAATTCCCTGAGATAGAACCACATGGTCATGAATTTTATTTCTCTCCTGCTTAATTCCTAGTACCACTCTCCCTTGTGGATTTACTCAGGGATGATTTACAGTGGGAAAGGTGACATTAAACACGTCATTGAGCATGCAAAGATGCTGCACTCAAAGCAGCATATGCTTGACTTTGTTAAAAGATGAATGCTGTCAACTCCACAGTGCCCACCAAGATCTGGCCTCCTTTTTCTTCCCAACAAACTTTGAGGAAGATGCAGACATGAGTCTTGACACTGAGAGAAATAAAAGTTAATGTATTCATGACATGATTTCACTTGCAGCCTGATTTAGCAATGTCTTGTCTAGTTTGGATCTGCTGTTGCTTTTCCTAATTTACTCATTGCACAAAGAAAATAAATAAATAAGTGCACTATAGTCTTATTTATCCTTCTTTGGACATTTCTTTACCAGGCAGATGGTCAATTAAGAGCACTAAACAATGACACTGTTTTCTCTGTAAACATTTTTTTTCTAATAGCCTAACAAATGAGAATCTGTGCTGCCATACTGCTGAATACCATCTTGACTTTCTAATTACAAAGAACTGTGTCTTGATAGTAACAATTACAGCTGTAACAATGATGCTGGTACTTGAACAATATAGTTGGAGGCAAAGTGCTTATCGGAATATTCACAAATAAAGGCTTACATTTATGCCAGCGCTGGAGATGGGAGGTTAAACAGTTGGGGGTGGGGAGGTGCAGAAGAAAGGTTGAAAACATTGGTTTAGTAGCTACAGATGTGAATTTGAATCCAATTACATGAAAAGCAAGGGGGGGCTGAAGCATGAAAAGATGCTGTTTCCTTCTGTTTGGCTAATCAATAGGTTAAAGGGTTAGTAAAATTAACATGTTAATAACATTCATTTTGCTATTTATGTACTGGTCATAGTATCTGCAGAGAACTATGTCTTGCAAGTAATCCACGTGTTTTTATGCCTGCTTTTTTCCCTTTTTCATCTGAAATGCTGAAATGGTCAGTATATTTTTTTTCCCCCAGCGTGATAGAAATTAGCTTCTCAAGTCTCTAATTTACCCTACCTTTCTTATTTAACTTCTTAAATCCAACCCATCCAAGGTTTGGGTGGTTTTTTTTCCTCTTTTGAACACAAAGCTCCCCTACCCCAAAGAAAAGGGGCAATGCAGTCCCTGAGCTCAGCACAGATCCGTAGCACCGATGTCCCGGGGGAGCACGCTGGCAACCAGGGTGTCACAGCAGCATCTCAGAGGGAATGGGTTCCTTGGAGGAAGCTCATATTCCTGCTGCTTCCTCCATCACCCCTGGTGCCACAGGAGCCCCAGCCCCTGGCACTGCTCTGTGCCCACAGGCAGGGTGGCTTTTGCCTCCTGTGCTCCCTCCCTCGCTCGCGTTCCCACTGCGCTCCAACCGCTCTCCGAGCCGTAATTTAGCCCACACTTATTAATCAGTGCACATAATTTGTCTCTAATGCTGTCAATTTAAGATGGCAACCTGACTTCTTTTTGGAGGGGGCAGGGTCAACAATTTAATGAATCTTGTCTGCATTTTAATTCAGACCTAATAATCTGCCTCTGGCATTTTTCTTAGAAAAGCACAAGGTTTTCCAGGATTTTCTTTCATCAAATCCAGCACAATGGGATGTTTACCTTCCTGCCTTGGATATTCTCAGCCCAGGGTAAGTCACACACAGACCTATCTTAATCAAACTGGGACATGGCCTAAATCTCCTGATTTGGCCTTTGAAGGGTTTTCCTGGGAAGGAAGGAGAAATTTGGGGCTGTGCAGTCCCTTTTCTGCACAAATTGGTGCACAGTTGTAGGCACAAAACCTCAGACTTCCATGATTCACTGCCCCTCATGGAATAACTTCACAAATGGTCAGAGCATCTAAGGCACAGCTCCTGAAGAGCTTTCTTTAGCTATCCCCATGCTTTTCTTTTTGTCCTTCCTACAATAAAGTCCCACAGGAGGGGAAAAAAGATGCAGAAAGCAAAGAGGGTGCAGAAAATTCCATCCTCCTGATGAACCAGCATGGATGGGTTTGTCTAATTGCAATGGCAGGAGGCTTGCACCCAACGGAGCAGCTCAGCAGCCTTCCCTAGGTCAAAATAAATAAAATTCCCCGAAGCAGAAGCTCTGGATGCCCATGTCAGATGTAACCAGAATAGACTTTGTTATTAGGAGCGCTGTGACTCTGCCCAGTGCTGACAGGAGCTCCTGCCTGGCTTTCAGTCACCGCTGTCACTCGCCCTGACAACGCGGGCACTTAATGTATGCACGGCACTGCTGCACGCGCAGCTGCAACTCCCAGCACACTGGGTTGTTTACCCCTGCTCTTTCGTACCAGGGCCTGCAGTAATTTGCCTCCCAGTACCACAAAATTCCTCAACTTAAAAAATTTTGCCCTCATTTTGTTTGCCCTTAATAGAAAAACAACCCTTTCAGAAAAACAGCCCTGCCACCAGCACAGCCACCGTGCTCTGCAGCATCACAGACACAAAAATGTCACATTTCACATTTCCATCAGAAGGGTCTCCTATATATTTTTATTCATATCCTTCATCTCTCTCTGCCACACATTATTTCTTCCCCTTTAACAGTTGCTTAGCATATTTTATGCCTTCTGAGCAGCACTGCAAGGGGCATTCCTGCAATGTACCTAAGTATAGACAGTAACAGCAGAGGGGTTTTATGTCCCAAATTACCTGCTAGTGCTGGTACCTCTGACTGCCAGCACAAGGTGCTCCTGAGCGCCTACTGCTTCACAGACCTACAACAGCTCCAGTCCAGTGGCTCTTTGAGCTTCCCACGAGGAATTATCTGTCATTTGACTGATTTACCACTCATACTCATTATTGTCCCCTACTGCAAAACTCTGCCAGACTCAGGTGCCTGCCCTCACCACCCATTACAAAGCAGCCCCATCTGCCATACCATTAATGCCACTAAGTCTACTCCATTTTCAAACCTAAACTCCAAGCTGATAATCAAATGAGACAGAAAACCAAATTCTCATATCCTGAGCTACCCCAGCTAAAGTGTATAATTTCCTGATACATAAGCATCTTTCTCTAGGAACTTAAAAAACCGCAAAGATAAAATATTTCTCTTAGTTCAGGCATCTCCCAAACACAGGGGTAAGGTCAGTAGAAAGATGCAATGGGAAATTCAGTGAAATTCTCTCATCTCAGTTGCAGGTCTACATTCAATGGGCTCGTGTTAATGCCCTTTGCTTTAGCTGCTGCAGTGTCAGAGTGATATAATCCAAGCAGAGTCACCTGAAGTAGTCCATAACACGCTACTTAGTTTAAATTCCTTTGTCTGGCCACAAATGTCCAGTTCTAGCTAAAAGCTTGAAAGTGAGACAAATGGTAAAATAGACACTTCAAGAGAATAAAATTGTGAAGTGCTCAGGTAGCACTGTGGAGAAGGGAGTTTCAATTCAGAGAGCTTTCCAGATGAAACAGACAATTAAACCCTTATTGAAAAGAGATTCTGCTATCCCCCCTTCTTTTCTTTTTTTTTTTTTCCCCTTTAAAGCAAGGGGAAAATAATACTGTGAATTTAGAAACATGAATTTTTAAAACCTAATAAGCTACACTAACAATCTACACAATTCCCTTTTATTAAAATATTTATTTGGAAATGCAGGATTTGTGATGAGGGCAGGCTGGGTAAGGTCTGAATGCTGCTTGTGCAGGGGGCTCAGTGGGACCCCCAAGGCCAGGGCTGTCCTCGTCCATCCTTGGCTCAGCCCTGGAAAGGTTCCCCTCCTTGTCCCTGCACATGTTGGAAAGGAACAGACCATGAATGGCACATTTATGGCATTTATGAGGCAGGGGCTGTAAAGCACCCTTTTATATCCATGGGGACAGAGACAGAGAAGGAGCAGCGTGAGCAGTCTGCAGGAATGAAGACCTGGGAGGCTCCAAGCCTGAAGCACTTTTCCTGGCCTTGCCAAACCCCCCAGAGCTCCACCAGAAGTGCTCCTGAGACCAAAGTGCATCTGACAAAATGTTTAGGTGCTGATAAAGAGACATATTCCATGGGTTTGTTTTCCTGGGCACCTCCAGCCACACCTACTTTGGTCACTGTAGGAACACGATGTCTGCTTTATTGTTAGTACAAAAAGACACTTAGAAACTCCTGAGGGAAAAAACCCAGCATTCACAGATTCTCAAAGGGAAGAAAAACCACATTTCAGTAATGGTTACACTTTTCAGTAGTACATACAGAAGTAGTTGTAGGCTCAATTTCCTTTCCCTTCCCTTCTCACCTCACTCTTGTCCCAGTACCAAATACCTTCAAACTGAACAAACACTTTTCTACCAGCCTGCTTCATGCCTCATGCTTTTGACTCATCTTTTATTGGAATTTTCTGCAATCTTTTTCAGCTAGCCCAGTTTTCTTCTCCCTCTGCCTCCCTTCCCTTATATTTTCGTTCCGTATGACTAAACTCCAGCCTTCTCCCTCTTGCTCTCACATACAATGCTATTAAAATTAAATCCTTTTGTGCAACTCTCTACTTTATTAGAGGTCTTCAAGCCATTCCTGAAATCCCAAGCCAGTCTTTGTAAAGTCTTAGTTCACCTGAAGGCAAACTTCAGCACGTGGTTTGCTTCAGATAAGGCTCCTTCTCCCCACCAGTACGGAGTTCACCTCCAAAGATTGCCACGTTTTGCTGCACACAAAATGACCACACAAAAGAAATGTGCATGTTCCTTTCTTGCAACACAAAAACATGCACAATATAAAATACAAAATAACGTAAAAGGACTGGTCTGATTGAGGAGAATCAGCCCTGAAGGAACCCAGTGAAGAAATCAGTGCTGCACTGCATTCCTGCACCAGAAATCTTGCCTTGCATTTCCAGGGATGAAAAATGCCTGGAAACATCAGTAGGCTCCCAGGTAACAACTTGATGATGCCTTTCACTTTTGAAGGAGAAGGAATTTAAACCACCAGATGCTCCACCACATACTCCTCTACCTGGGAAAGGTGTCCCAGCTCCCTGTGTGCAGCAGAGAGGATGGACTTTACCTCATACTGAGCAAACCTTCTAACCATGAGCAGGAGTGCAAACAGGCATTTCTCACCAGTCTCCCAAACCATCTCCAAGCCCCATCTATTTTCAGCACCCAGACAATACTGTGATCTGTAAGCCCTCAGCAGGCTGAAAAGTGGTGACAGAAGTCTCAGTTGATATGTACATGACTAACACACTCAAGGATGTTCCTTAGGGACAACAAAGATAACAGCGCCCAGAGCAAAACTGTCAAGAGAAAGAGGGGAAGAGCTTCAAGGGAAAAAAAACCCCTTAATCTTGAACTCACCAGGCACCAAGTACTCATGCAAGAATTGCTTTTCTTCCTTTTTTTCCGAAAAATAAACTTGTCTTGGAACAACTGAAGGTGACATCACCACCACTGGACTCACCACTGTCAATTATCAGCACATACAGAATGGGAGGAAGTTGTCTGGGGAGAAGACAAAGATGAGGCCATTGAGTCAGGAGAGGAAAAGTTGACCAGAACCTTGGGACTTGGACACTTCCCCCTTCCTACTTCCAGTGCCCAGGTATCAGATGAGCAGTAAGATGAAAGGATAACAGCTGTGATTAAACAGCTTAACTGCCCTGATCCTGCAGCAACAGCGCTGCCCTTTGCCTGTCTCTCCACAGAGACACTGCCAGGAAAGGACCAGAGGAAGGGATTTGAAGGTAATGACTCCAATTCAGGAATAACCAGCACAGAGCTACAGACCCTGGTGCAGAAAGGACCACTGACACACAGCTCCTGCGGGGGAGCTGAATTTAGGGAGCTGCCTCCAAAAAGCCTGCACTACATGGCAATGGAGCCAATGTCCTGGTGAAACAGCAGCACAGCTGCAGGCACAGCAGGAGGGAAACCCACCAGGAGCAAGCAGAGAGAAGGAGGCTCCTCAGAAAAGGGACGGTCAAATGCCAAACCTAGAGCTGGGTGTGAGCAGCCCATTCTCAATCAAGCTCTGTTTGATGACGTGGGGAAGGGGGAAGACTCAAAAGACTCATTTTGCAACAGAAAGTCATGACTGGAAATACCAATTTTGATACTGAAGCCCAGAAGAAGGAGTGACCAAACGCAGGGGTGTCTTTCCTACGCTGTGGATTTGCCAGGCTGCCTCGTCTTCCCTCTCCTTGGGCGCTGCAATGCAGCGAAAGCCAGGTGCTTTGTAAAATGTAAATGCTGCAGAAGCTCTAGGTGCAAATGCAGCATGTGCAAAAGCCGTTTTATTCAAACTGTGCTACTTAACGAAGTGGTTTGTGAAACCACTTTCGAGCCTTCGGCAATTTTCCCTGCTTGATGAAATCATTTTAGCATCTTCTTCATGGGTTGTTCATAGACTTCAAGCCTCCAAGTTCACCCCATGGTGTCACCTGCAAGGGCACTGAAGGCTGGGGACCGCAAGTACAGCAGAACTGCAAAGTTCATTTCACATATTGTTTCAGCCCCAGTACTTAATTCTGGGGGGAGGTGATTTTGCATCAGAATGAGACATGCTGGGTACAAACCACAGATTACTTTTCAGAGGAGTTAATCTTCCTATCCATTATCTGGAGTAATTCAAAAAGCACAAAAAATGGAACTGTTCTTGAAGAAAGAATTCATGTTCAGGTAATTACAAATAACAGACACATCTGGTTATCTTAATTGTTTGGGAATGTCTCAATTATCTAAGAATGTTTTCGTAAGGACTCAGAGACAGTAAAACTTTCTCACGGCAGATTGCATTCACTGATGAGAGGAAATTCAGTGGAGCTAAAACACTGGAGCGTGCTTAGACCCAGAGAGCACTTTCAGTCCCGTTGCCAATGGGCTTTATTCGCCTCTAAAGTACCACAGACTATGAAGTGAGAAATGGGAAAGTCCCACATAGGCAGCAGCAGCCCCTTTCCCTGCTAGCTGCAGCTTTTCCAGCACTCCTGTGAAATTGAAGGTGTTTTTGTGTACTGATGGTTCAGCCAGAAAAATGACAGCAGTGATTTTTCAGACATCTGCCCCGAAGAGAGGAGAGTCAAGTAAAGGTGCTTGTCCTGCCTGAGGGCAGTGCAGGCGTTTGGTGGCTGGTGAGTGGCACCCCTTCCCTCACAGATATTTGGGGTGTCTCCTGCCCAAGGGGATTCACTGCAGAGGAGCTTGGAAGCTCCTGCAAAGCTGAATTCACCTGAATAGAGCAGAGGCTGCTCATCGGAACCCAGAGCCAAACCCCAGAGAGGGGGACTTTTCAAACACCTCAGGCAGAGCCTGGTCCCAGTGGAGCACAATGCTTCATCATGTAGCCTGCAAGAATCAGCAGTCAGCCATTGGGAATTACCTCCCACAGCTCTGAGCTGCCTGTGTGCTGAGGGGTAGCAGGCAAGGCAGAGAGGGGAGCTCTGTGCTTTTGCCGGGGTGGCTGTGCCCCACTGATGGAGCTGGGAGGGTTTCTTACACATCTGTCCCCTGGTTCGTTTCACTCTTCCACCTGGGCCATGGCCACCTGGCTCTGACCTTCCCTGACAAGGGCTGGAGAAGCTCTCAGCTCCCGGCCTGCTCGTGCCTAACCAGCACCTTTGCAAGGCAGACATGACTGGGGTGAAATCCTGTAACTGGAGCGAATGTCCCCCCGTGGCTCATCGCACCAGCCAGGAGGGTGTGCCAGGCTCCACACAAATCCCAATCAATATTATTTATCTGGCTGATCGTGCGAGCCAGCCGCGTCTCCTCCACCTAATGCCCACTCCCATCCCCTCCACCCTGTGGGTATCAGCAGGAGGGAACCTGATGTATGCTGGTAATTATCTGCTGCTGAAAAGAAGTGCTATTTCTCTTATTTTTGTAATGCAGATCAATGCACATGTCACTACTGAAAAGCTGTGTCATTTAGGATGGAGCATTAACTGCTAGGAATGGATTTTGAAGCTCCCCACTTGTGGGTGGAATATTTTCTGGAGGAGTTGAGCCTTTCGAATGTTGAATTTCATTTATCCCACTGCCTCTTTAAGAGTAGTTGGTGGAGGAGAGGGTGTTTGAGAAAGTGACAGTTTGTCATCTCCTTCCCCAGCGAGCAGGAGCTGGGGACAAAGTGGTGGCAGGGAAAGAAGCAAACTGGCACGGGAAGGTGAGTGGGGACATGGCCGGCTTTGCAGCAGCCCTGCAGTGGGATGCAAGAATGGAGAATCCAGAGGACAGAGGGCAGCTCATGGGGGAGAGAAGGAAGGTGTTCCTGTGAGCAAAAACATATTAAGGTACTCAGGGAGAGAACAGAAGGAAGGCTTGAAAAAGGGCAAAAGCTGGATGCTACACTTGAGAGAGGTGCAAATCTGGAAATCAACACACACACACACACAGACACCCACACACCCTCCTCCTGCCAAAATTGCTACCCAAGAGCTGTGCTAGCATGGACTATCCAAAAAGGACTATCCATTTGATTTGCAGTGAGAGGGAAGAGTTTTCCAAGTTTCCTTCTATTTTTCCCAGGAATGAAAGAGAAACTTCTCTGGAATCTTGCTCAGAAAGAGAAAACAAACTCCTTTTGTCCATCAAGCCCAAATAAAGAGAAGCACATAGTGGTAACAAGCTGGGGTTCACTGTGGTTCCTCACCAAGAAAACCTCTAAATCTGTCAAATGGGAACTATCAGTTGACAGCTATGTAAATTATGGACTCCAGTTCTAACTGGGAATTTTTACTAACCCTCCTTTACACCTTAAGGATAACCTGGTCACCATCAAACTGCAAAGCCATGCACCTAAAATGAGGAATTTGGCAAAGCAATTACTCAAGTGCTGTTATTCTGCACCCAAAATCACAAATTAATGTGCACCTCCCCGCTCACGCTGCACCCTTCCTCAGCCCCACAGGTGAGGGTGTTGACAAACCTGAGACACACTGAGCATTAATAAAATGTGACCCATCCCTTTCCCCACTTGCTATTTGCCATTGTTAAAACAGGCATTTGCCTTACTTTACAGCTATGATTTTTAGAGCATATGTTCACTATGTACGGCTCCTTTTTGAAAGTTCTGTTACTCTTTGGAATTGCTCAAAAATGTCAATATTCTTTTGAGTACTTGATATTTACAGTTTGATATTTAAAGTGTGCAATTTGTTATCTAAATTGCATAGCACACATTCAGCTTCCCGACTGAATGACCTAGCTTTTATAAACCTTCCCAGCTTTCACATGAAAAGGTTTTGTTTAGACACGAAACACCCTTCCATGATTAGACAAATATCAGCTACCTCGGAAAAGCATTGCAAAAAAGGGTTATGAACAAAGAGAAATAGAAATTATATTTAGAACTCCACAGAGATGCAAATAGTCATTCCCTCCTTCACCTACAGCCCATACGTAGTGCCCAGATTGTTTTTCTTTTTTACTGATGTTGATTTTCTTTTCATACTCAGAAAAGAAGACACATGGCTAGTTTGAAAGCTGATCAGATCCCTCGTTCATTTGAAAAGCTTATTTCTAAATAGTACTTGCAAATATGTGATGAGCATAAATTTGGAAACTGCTGAAAAACTAGTTCTGTGTGTCATAACACAGGGTGTTGGGTTTTTTGCTGCAGGACTGGAGGATGAGGAAAAGCCAAAGTGCTGCCCAAAAACCACCCCGTGGTGACCAACCAACTGAGGATCGGAGAAGCGGCATTTTCCTGGACACATTCCATGTCCCTTTTCACTCGAGCAGACAAGTACATATGACCTCTTCGCAATGATTCAGGGTTTCAAAGCTGTCTCCTTAAGCCTCTTGATCACCACTTGTCCCTCCCCATTGACAAGCTAAGCACTTACAAGTTTTGAAGCCTCCTTGGCTCACTTTTAAATTTTCCTTTCCACATCTTATGCCAGCAGTTACCCAGAGGGAGGAAAAAAAACCTCACCATATCCATCCTTCAAAAAGTCTAACTTTCACTCTGCTAGTCCTAATCCATTATCTAGGCCCACTAATGTGTACTACATCATCAGAGAAGCAATGCTCTGATGATGTAGTACAGCCCATGTACATGTACATCATCAGAGTTATATCCTTCTGATCTGCCTGTGGGTTTAATAAGCATTCCAGATGGCTTGCTATGCCTGAAGCAAGAATGGATAATCACACAGCTCTACCCTCAAAACAATAATAAAATAAGGACACAGTAGCACAGGGGCTCGTGCCTGCCAAAAACATTCAATAGACTGTATAATACAATAGTCCAATGTGATTGGTGAGGCACATTTATACCTTCGCTGTTCACAGGTGAAAGGGAGCAGGTTTTAAATAAAACAGAGGTTACAGATCTGTGGTGTTGTTGTGGGTATTTACTGGGGAACAGGCGTGGGGCCCGCAGCTGTACCCCCACATCGCACCACACCCGGAGAGGAGCGCGGCCAGAGCCTCTCCAGGGCCGTGCACAGCTAATCTGTTATCTCCTGGATTTGCAGGGTATCCATCAGCCCAGCTTCCAGCCATCAAGAACAGCAGCAATAAGTGTCACCAAGCCTTTCCTACCCAAGTAAAATTGTTCCTTGGTGGGGGCTGCTTGCAGCAGGTAGCATGAGCGGCGCACGCCTGCCTGGCGCTGTGACAGCCCTGCTGCCACAGCAGAGCCGCTCCAGAAATGGCATTTTTCCAGCCAGGCACTATTGCCCCTCTCCTGCCACGCTGCTGTGCCACAACCAGGCAGGGTATGGAGTGCTGTCCGTCAGTCCCAGCGTTATTTAAATACCTGTAACTTGAAAGTGTTTGGGGAGAAAGGAGGGTGTTTGTGTTTCGGGTTTTTTAAAAGGAAAAAAAAGTGTGCACAGTATAAAAAGAAAGGAGTTAAGAGATGGAGGCTCTGTTCTTTCCCTCGCTTGAAGGAGTGAGGACAGGAGGAAGAAGGAGAAGCAAAGCAGCCCTTTGATTCAGTCCCCAGGAGTGCCCTGTCCAGGAATGAGATCTGTGGGATGAGACACAGGCACGGTGGCACTCATCCCGTTCCCAAGAGCAGAGCAAACCCTCAGAGCTGCTGAAAGATGAGTTCAGGGACGACTCGCAATCAAGAGAATTTTTGACATGAACCCTGGCAGGGATGGGATTTCCATCTAGGGCTGCAGAGAAAGACCAGATACCCAGCTAGGCACAAGCACATCCGTCCTCGTAGGAGGAAAAGGTACCTCATCCCAACTCCCAGCAGATTTAACTCAGAGAAGAGCAGCTCGTTGACGTCAGCCATTTAGCGCTGATGGGTATTTTTTTCCCTGGCCAAACAAGTGGGTTCTACTTTAGCTTTAACATTAAACGCTATTAAATGAAATGAATACAGCATGTTTCCATCGTACGTGTTGCTGGAGCTGCTGTGACAGCTGAGAAGCTGCTAGGCATGATGTGTCAAGAAAATGTACCAGGAGAAAAGTACATGGAGCTACTGTCAAAAATACAAGCGGGTTTGAGAATGGCATCTCGGCTTCTGATGCGGCTGAAATTATTTTTTAATTGCATCTGTAAACCCAGGCAGATCTTTAAGGGTTAACTGCACACAATGTAATGAATTCAATAATGATGAGTTAAAAAAGGTCTAATTAGCAACTAACCACTTTATTATGAAAGGAAATGGTAATGAATTTAATAGCTCAAAATCATTAACAATATTTAGTTTGCTGGTACTTGTTCTCTATTATCCTCATTAATATGAACATTTAATATGTTTTAAAATGGATTTGTAATACTTTCTGTACCATGAGGTTACACTGACAAAAAGAGTGTAATTATTCTGTTAATTGTAATCTCTGTCTGTTTGTGCCCCAAATAGTAGCATATTTAGGTGTTAATAAAAAAAAAAAAAAAAAAGGAGTAATTAAAGGAGGGAAGTTTAAAAATGTAATTAAACAAAATCTAAAGTTGCAGGCTAAATCACTCTGAGGAAAAAGTTTTGGAAGTGAGATCTCTGAAAAACAAATTTTGTCTACTAAACTCTTTCCTCATTAAAAAAGAACGGAGAAAGGAAATAGAAGCATTACCGTTCTTTATCCACAATGAATATTGCAGTGGTCCCTTTCCAAGCTGGGAAGGGCTCAAGACTGGATATTCTGGGACATGTGCTTGTGAGCAGAGTGTCTGGCAAGTGAAGGTGCTCTCTGACACTGCCCCACGAGTGCGAGATCACGAGTGTGATCTCCCTGTGTGAGATCCTGTGGGGATCCAGTCACCTGGCTGCTCCTAAGACACTCCAACCCTGTAATTCACCTCACAGAATACCACACCAACCATCCAGCCCTCCCCAGATCTCCTGAACCTCTGCTTCAAAATAGAAATATCTTCATTCATTGCCCCAAGCTTGCTCTTGCTGATGGTATTTTGCTCCTACTCCTCTTTTTTTCCCTCCACCTCTTCCTACTGCATCAGATTTTAGTGGCTGATTGCTCCCAGTCAGACCCCTCTTCAAGACCCCTCCCATTAAAACAAATTCAGTGCTCAACTTTCCTTAATGCCAGAAGGAATCCGAGCAGATTGCTCTGATTCCAGCCCCATCTCCTCACTGGAAACAGCTGGAAATGGGGAAGGATGGGAGGGCAGCATCCCTCCCCTCATGCCTAGGGACACTCCATAGGCATGGGTGCTCCGCAGGTATGGATGCTCCATGGCTGGGAGATCCAGCATCTCCCAGGGCACGGTGGGGCTCCTCACATAGCACTTCCCATCCCTGGAAAGCGATGTACAAGGCTCACTCAAGGATCATGCCCACAATCACAGGAGGTATCAGCACGCTTCCTCAGAAACATTCCTTGTCAAATCTGTTTTTAATCTTTGTGGTGCATGGTGGAGGCGGACACAAGGTCCACAGACCCCCAGGAACATTTACAATGGATCAGCCAGCTAAGGACACGGCTGTCCCTGTGTCCATGTCACTGCTCATGCTCCAGGACAGGTGTCCTGGCCAAGAACCCCCATCCCATCCCCATGAGCAGTCAGCTCAAAACACACCATTCTGTGTCTAATTTTTATCATCTGAGAAAAGGAACTAAAATAAAAATGGTGAAATTAAAGTGAAGCATCTCATTTGCCCACAAATGACATATTTCAACTTTCCATTTTATAGAAAAAAGTTGTGAAGGATTCTTTTTTTTAAAACTTATTACGATTTCCATTTTTTTTTTTTTTGAATTGCCAGTGAAGAGAAAAATATGTGATTTGCAGAGCTCTAAAAATAACAAGTTAAAATAGTTTCTGCCTCTCAAAGGAGGCCTCTTAGTCCTATAATTTCTCCAGATTTTGCCTTTCAGGATGGGTATTTTAAAGAATGATATAATGTCATTTCTATAAGTATCGTCTCATAATCTGCTGCCACTGTTGGAAATATAAGTTTAGAGACAGCTTGAGCAAAAGAAATACCAGCTCACCCAGCTATACTAAAAAAAATAAAATAAAATATTTTAAGAAGAGGAACAGGACATATATTCCAAAGGTGAACAAACAGTGACAAACATTTTTGAGAATCTTTCTTTTGATTTTGATCTCTGGCTGCATTTACAGCCCTTTTGTGTTTGTCTACTGCAAACAGTTCAGCAATGACTTTTATGGGGACGTTCATTCCTAGAAAGAAAATTTTAAAAAGAACATTCATATTTGGGCTGGAAGGGTGTGTGCAGGATTTCATTCCATAAATAAAGAGCACCAAGTGTCCAGTCAGAATAAAGCAGTATTGCTAAAACTGCAGATATTTACCTTTAGCCAGTTCAGATGAAACAAAAAAAAAAAATCTAAAATTCTTACAATTATTAAAAATTCAAGTTGCTATTAAAAATTCAAGTTACTCGAGTGAAAAAAACCAATCAATCCATCTTCCGTCTAATCCATCTGATCCATCCCATTTTTCATTTGTAGCTGAACCTGATGATCTTGGCTCAGCAGGGACCTCTCTGGCTCCCAGGACTCACTCTGGGTGCAGGGATGCACCCAGAAAGGGGAAGGTGGGGACTGGGGCCACAGGGGACCTCACCACAGAACTCCAAGGAAAACCACTGCTTCCCTCCTCTCCAAGATTAGCCCCTGCTTATCCAACAGCAAGCATTTGTGGGCTGCAGGGAAAGATGAAGGAGGCAAGTGCCAGATGGAGGGGAAAAGGAGGCTAAAAGGTGCTGTTGTGCTGGGAAATGGAAGAAAGTGGGGTGAAAAGGAACACTGTATTTCAGGAACCATTTGCAGCATTTCAAACAGACCTGGGATGTGCACCCTGACTGTGTGTTCCCACGAGCCAAGGCTGAATCCATGCAAGACAGCAGTGGGATTACTCTGGTTTGCAAGCTCTTAACAGAGAGACTTTCAGGGTTCAGAAGGAGGCAGCACAGAACAGAGCAGGCATCTAGAGCCATGCATTTTTGTAATTCAACCTAGCAATAAACCTTGACCCAAATTTCAGAATTTCAGAAAAGAGCCTCAAGATTTTGCTTTGGAGAGCTGGACTGCCCTTCCTGGTTTCCTTCTCATGCTCATCATGACAAGACACGATCATGTGAGAAAGATTCAGAAATTATTGGAGGAAACTGAGCTGGTCCTTGGACCTTAAGTTCAGTTGGAAAATGGAAGTTTTCTTCTTGGTAATAGTGAAAACAGATGCAACAACGTCTCCCTCTTTCCACAGAGGAAAAATGGCAGTGAAAGCCAAAAAAAAAAAAAAAAAAAGGGTCTCTTGGTGCCAGGAAGCCTCTGTTCTCTTCTGTAAAACAAACAAGAAAGGACATAATACTTCTTGTCTGTGTTGAGGTTTTATTGACTGAAATGTAGGTTTGTATCATGCCCACCTTTGCCTTACAAGTGAAATGTGTGGTTTGCAGGAGGAGAACAGAGCTTCTCCCTGGCGGGCAGTGCTGGTTCCCAGAGAGGACTGCCAGCTGGCTTCCTCCAGGAGAGCTGCTACTCCTTCATCCTGGCAATTGCTTTCCTCCTCCTGCCCAAAAGGAGGACTGCATGGAGAGATGAACCTCTCCCCACAGAGACATCAGACGATCTCCTCATGGAATTGTAAGAGAAGTTCTGTTGCAGAATGGGTGACCCTAACAGAATAAACCTCTCTGCTCTGGGAACAACAGTGGAGAATTTGTCATTTACAGTTATTTTCCTAATGGAGAGCTTGTTCTTGTAGTTCTATTCCTTAGACAAGAGCTAACTAGAAAACAAACATCTCCTCCCTAGGTTGGGATGCCACCTCTCAAGCATGCAGACCCTGAGAGCTCTCCAGAAGATGTGGTGCCCCAAATGGCTGCTCTTCAGAGATACCTGAACATGTTCACATCTTAAAAAGGGACTCCTGCAACTCCCAGCCCGGACGGTCTCAGCATTCCAATGGCACAAGAAGGGGGTTTTTAACACAGCAGTGTCTCTCTGTGCATATTTCCAAGCAAACAGCTGTTGTTGTAGATAGGGACAGGAGAGCCTTCATCTCCACATCATCAGGAGATTTATTGTCACCACCTACCTAAGGTCTAAACAGCCTGCTCATTTTATGGCTCACAAACTTGGGTTAGTCATTGATCTCATCGTGTGTAGAAAATCCTAAAATTTTCTGGCTCCCGCTCCAGCCTTCACTAACACAGATTTCCCACTATAAATTCAAGTGATCCATCATCTGAGCTCTTACATAAGCCCTTTTACTTCCTTCTCGCCCTCTAAGTCCTAACTACCTAAGCTGCAAGTAAATGACAAAGGTTTTGGTAGATCCTGAAAGAAGACTGAAAGATTCCTCTCCCCCTCTATGATTTCTTGTAAACAAAAAACACTCAATCAAGACTTGCTTAAGGCTCAGAGGTACATTTAACACCCAACAGCACGAAGCAAAGGAACAATACAACTGTGCATTTGGCAGTGCACCACTGCAATAATTTCCAGGGTAAATGATCTGGCAATTTTAGCCACATGGATAATATCCAGGCCAAGGTGGCTAAATTCAGCCTGGCCTGCATCTGACTGAAGAAATCTGTCACACGTCCACAGACACAAAGATGCACAATATCCCTGACTCCACCCATGGCATATGCCAGCCTCCATCTTTTGGGTTATCAAGGCTAATTGTGAGCCACCAAAAATGCTCTGACATATTTGCATAGTGCTATCTCGTGAGCTGTGATTCATTTTACTAAAAAAAAAAAAAAACCACAAAAAGACTTTAGGAAGGAAAACAAAGCCATAAAGTTGCCTAAGGCAATCAATCCAATTCTATTCATGTCTAATCTTTCTTTGCACCCTGGTCATTATTAACCTTGTCCCTTTCTGGGCACCCAGCAGGGTTTTTTCAGCCTTGCTGTCACCTTATGTACGAGCCTGAAGAAGGTGGGAACACTCAAAGAACATTATCCTCTTGGAAAGGTTGTGAGCTGAGTGATGTTATCACTGTAATAGTTCCACCCATGGCAGAGCAGACCTTGCCTTCCAGATGTGTCCCTGGGCAACCCCACTGCCAAAGGAGTCTCTCACATCCCTGCCCTTTGTTTGGGCTGACCCAAGGGCTCTTGCCTCAAGCAGTTTTTTTGGTCCTTGCACATGGAATTATTGTGAGCAAGGGGTGTGCTCCCTGAGACAACATGAGGATGGTGGGACCCCAGACTCACTGGAAATGAGGTTTGTCTCATATAGTAAAAACATGGAAAAGCACCCCAAAGGAAGGACAATGTGCACATCCTGCTGCTCACTAGTGCCATGGTCCCACCACCCACCACCAAAGCATGTCCTATCAAATTCAATAGGCCATTACCAGCTTCCTGCTGCCTCCTTCAGTTCCCAGAGGAACCCACCAGTGACTCACAGAACATTTCCAGAAAGTCTGTGGAAAGCTTTTCTCACTGTATTTGTAATACCACAGGCTTTTAAAAGAATTTCTTCAAAGCCCCAATGCATTCCTTTACCTCCCAGAGCTTTGATAGTGTAGGTCTTCTCCACAAAGCCCAGCAGGCAAGGGTTGTGCTCCTGGCTCCTGAACCAGCAACCCTGGCTGTATTCCTCAATCCAAGTTTTAAACTTTTTTAATACACTTGTTATTTGCAGGGTAGGACATGGGAATGGACCTGGCTGGTGGCAAAAGCTTGCATTTTTTTCTTTGAAAAGGTCTATATTAACAGATCAAAATACTATTTTTTTAAAATAGCTTAAAATGTATATTTTTATAGTAAATACAGGGCAGTGGTCCAAGCCTTCCATAGTCAGTGAAATGAGACACTTTTGAAAGATGAATTTGGTGCCATGACCTTGACTCACTCTCTGTACCCAGAGGAAAAATTGTGAATGTGTCACATAATGTCTTTTAACAACTTTTATGTCTCATATTAGTCCTGCATGGTATTGCCATATACATCTCTACAAACATAATACTATACTATACACACACATGAAATTCACAAAGGCACCCCAAACACTCTTGGGTCATTTCCGCATTCCTATACGCAGGGCAGGAATTTCAGCACTCTCTTGGTGCAATCCACAACAGCCCATCCCTTAACCTGTTTGTTGTAGCCTCTTAAAAATATCAGTCTGCATTTATGAAATCAGCTGCAGCCTGCTGCTTATGCCTTGGAGTGGAGAAAAAGATCAACTTGCCCCAAGCACTACTTCACCTGGCATTTGGGTGGTCTCAAGCCAAGACCATACAGAAAAGGCTACAGAAAAACACTCTGGTTAATGACATAAGCAGTGTTTTTCTTGAATCACAGGCAGTGGAAATTTCATCTCTGACTACCAGCAGTCTAGGCTGAACACACATCAAAAAAGACTGAAAAAATGTTTTTGAGGGGAGACTGCAACTTGTCCACTCACATTCTGACTTTTTAGGACACTCCTCACAATGTCTGGCTGTTTGCTTTTCCACCAGGAAGCATGGGAAAGCAGAGAGCTCAAGCGATTTCAACACCTCCTGTGCTTCAGTTTTCTCCTTTTTCTTTGCTCTCCTCATCTCTTGGGGTTCTGATCCACAGAGATCTTTAGGAAGGTTCATTTTTTCTACCTACAGAAGCTTTACCCATTAATGAAAGACTCATCTAGTGAGTTGACATCATCATGTTTTCATAACCTACTATTCCCTGAATCACCCTCGTCCTCAGCAGGGAATTTTTGTGGTTTGATAAAGTTAGTACTAAGATGAACATGCTACCTGTGACAGTAAATTAGTTCCTATTTAAGGTTTCTGATTAAGTTTGGACAGGCATCAGAAGAGGGTTTAACTATTGCAAATGCAGGGTGAGAATCACTTCCAAAGAGGTGGAAGCACAAAAAGGCACTGTGTTCCTCATCTGTGCATCCACACCATCCCTCTAGGGGAAATGTCTACAGACACCTTCACTTGGATGGCTGGAGACAGTCCCTACCACGGCATATTTTAGGAACCTTGCAGGGCAGTATCTGCTCAAATGAAGAGCAACCAGACTTCTTTACTTCCTTGAAAGATGCGCTGTTTTATACAGTTTCAACACATTGGATCTCCTCTGTGCAGACACACACAGTCCTAGCAAACCTGGCCAAGAAACACTCTTGTTTCCAAGAAATGGGAGTTTACAGCTACCAGCACAGAGCCATGCAAGAAAAAAGAAAAAAAAAACCTGAAGACAAACCCAAAAAGCAACAAGAGCACAGCTCCTCAGTGCCCTGCTACTTTCAGGCTCCAACAATTCTGTTAAAAAGCAAAGTGCAAACATACCCATCTCAATCCTCTCATTTTAACGTGGTCAGAATTAGCACACTGCCGGCATCCAAAGGTGCAGACCTTGCTGCTCTAAACCTCCTAGAGCTGTATGGCTCTGGGAAAGGACAGGAACCATAAAAAGCCTTAGCTGGGAGGCAGCTTTAATGCTCATGTTCAGGCCTCTAGTAAGTTGTCCCACAAAATGTAATGAGACCTCCTGCTTAGCCAGGGCTCTGATTTCCACAGTTTGTGCCTGCAGCACTCTTATATTTTATAAGCCATATTAACTCACCTCTTGCACTGGGAGGTTGGGGCAGTGGCATGCTGTCTAATAATGGAACATATTTGTTAATACTAATAGACATTTGTAAAACTACCACATGCCCTCACAGCCTTCAAGTCAGAGCACAGGATGCTTGCTAGGCTTGTGAAATGTATGATGTAAAACTTGGGATGTTTTGGTTACAACATATCTCATTTATTTTTACTGTCATCACCCTCCCTGGTATATAATACCTGCTGCATGCAAAGTGAAATATTGCAGATGTTTTCAAAATAATTCTGGGCTGGTGGAGAAACCAAAAGGTCTCTTGTGCGTAAGGTCTGGTTATTTTCAATTCCAAACAAGTAGGTAACAACGTTTCTGTGTGCTGGTATTTTAAAAGGCCTGGATTCCTCTGTGCTGACTCATACTTGCACTGCCCACCCAAAAACTCACCTCTGAGAACTTTGAGAGAGACTTCAGCCATTTTGATACCCTCAGGATTCAGGAATGAAGAGTAAAAAGATAAAACTAGCTTTAACTATTCATTAGTTTTTGGTACTTCAGATAATTTGTGCAATGGCTTCAGGGGTTTAATTGAATCACTTTTCCCACCTTGTCTTAATTTTAATTATGCAGCAATCATTTTTACCAACCTGTGCAAAGGAGCCATATGAAAATGTGACATATGACAATACACATTTACCTAAGCTCTAGGACTACTGTGACCTACAGGCAATTAGCTACTGCCTCCAGCACTCAAACGACCAATTAAAGAGTTAACAAAATGCCCTCCAAATCACCTACATGTTCAGGTTTTTGGACTGCCATGAACATTATACTTCAACTGATATAATTTTTGACTGACTGATTTACTAAGTCTGCATTGGCTAAAATTCTTACAGCCATGCCTGTAAAACCAAAGAATCAGGTTTTATGAGGTGCTTTCACTGTCATTAAAGACTATCCCACCTTAGCCCTTTCCCTAACAAGACAATCTTGCAGCAGTCATTACAAAATGTGATCCCAGCTTGTCATCAGGGAAAAAATGGCTTGCTAGGTCAATGAGGACTGCACTAAGTTCATCTCAAGGATGTAAGACATCCGTCTGCATGGCTAGCAGCCAAGAACAAAAAAAAAATTAAAGAGCCACAAAGGATTGGGCTTTTTTCGAGACTTGGCTCCCAAAGTTTTACAAGTAGCCCATTCCAGAAATCCACAGAGATTGAATCAGTAGTAACAAATGGATGCCTTTGCATCTCTTCATGATTTACAGTGTACCAGTGAGCATTTCACTGCAGACAACAGATCAACAGGCTGAAGTGCACAACACAAATGATCCCAAGACAGACAATTTCAAAGAAAAATGCATTCAGATGTGTGCTTGCATGGGAATAAGAGAGATCCAGGACACTGCTAATTATACCAGCTGAGGGAGAAGTGAAGGGTGGTAATCTGCCCAGGAAATGCCGAGTTCCAGTCCCGTCTCCAGCAATAACTCAAGCTGTGGTTTTGTATCTGCTTTCCTCCCTCCCTCAGCTGGCAGAGGGGTTTAACAACAGCCCCCAACACAGGTCACACATGGTGCCACAAGGACTGACATTCTGAGAGTGCTCTGCAAACAACAAATGGTCTGGGTGCCCACCAGCATCTCACATGTTGGGCAGCCTGTTGTTAACATAGAAAGGTTCTGCCTTCTATGAGCAATGTGGTTTCACAATGGTATCTCACAGGCAGAGGTTGAGTTGCAAATCATGGTTCCATGCAAGGGAAAATTGACTCTGCAGAGAAAAATGCTGATCTAAGAGATTGGTACAGACCTGACACTTGCTTGCAGGTCCTCAGCTCAGCTGGTGCTGTTTCTCTGAAGCTGACTGACATCAGACTTCACACCTGGAGGAATCTTTTCTGAACTGGAACAGAGAGAGAAGAGTGTTACTGATTTTCCTTCTCGGGCCACAAAGACCCCAATTCTGCCCAGATTTACAGGTGAGGCCCCACTGGCTTTGCAGAGCCTAGCAGGTGCTGCTCTCCTGAACCTGAAGGCACGCTGAAAAGTCAGCCCAAAAGCCACCCCAACCCTTGAGATGCCACCAGAAACTGAAGGTAGAGCTAAACAATCCAGAATGGAATTTCTTTTCCACCTCCTGCACTTTGATTACTCAGACAAGGCACATGGGGCATGTTGGCCACACAGCTTCAGAACACAGACAGGCAGGGAGGTGAAGGGAACAGCACCGTGGAGAGAGATGAATCAGCCCAGAGACTTGGGGCTACTTGTCTCCTTTCCACCACGTGGGAAACCAGTGTCTGGCAGCAGCAACCTGAGTGCTCCTGTTTTCCAAGCCAGTGGCTTCAGAGAGTGTCATGGAGGTGACATTCCGGGCCTTCCAGGGGCTGGGGAAATCAATATTGGCAATGTGGAAGACACTTGATGACAGTGATAGAAATGATGTTTTATCAGTGGAGGAGACAAGAGGGAAAAGAGGCAGTTATAAATGGCCAGGTATAAAAACCAAAATAAATATATAAAAAACATACCAAAAAATTCAACCAACCACCACCAAAATCAAAAATAAAGACAAAAACACCAAAAAAACCCCAATAATGGCAAAACAAACAAACAAAAAAAAAATTGAAAACAAACCAAAAAACCCAGCCAACCCTCAAAACTCCCAATGCATTATTTGTTTGGCTGCATCTTCCACAAAGCCCAGTGAACGAGAGTGAAGAAAGCAACTGTTTGACACCCAGAGCTGCTTTGCTTTGAAAAATATGGAGACAAACTTAACAATGAAGAGTCGGGATTCCATAGGGTTGTTTATGTATGGAATACAGGCAAATGCATACCATTATGTAGAAGTGTGTCTGTGTGTAATGCAGCATTAACACCAATTCTTACAGCCTTATGAAATGATATATTAAAAAGAAAGAGAGGAAGAAAGGAAAAGCAAGCTAGATTTTTCCCCCTCTTTTTACAAATATGATGCAGTTTACAGAAGCATGGTCCTTTTTTAGGAAGAATTCTAAATGCATCATTCAAATATTGTTTGAGCTGAATACATGATATACATATCATGAATACATATAATCACAGCACGGTCTTTTGTGGAAGCTCTGAAAATAGCAGTGGAAAAAGCTGACCATGAGTTTCCATCTAAGGATTTGCATTTGGTTAACATGTGTGAACCGACTCCATTCATCCCATCCTCAATGGGAACTCTCCTGCTGCTCCAAATGGCCAAGCTGAAGAGTTTGGCCTGGACAGCAGGAATCATTTTGTGGGGCTGATGTCAAGGACAGCACCTACCAGGTGAAATTATGGGAAGAAATTGGGCAACTCCATTCTGCTGAAAAATGCTTATGGGTTTTATACCATAGCAGCTAGTGCATTGCAAACTGCTGGCAGAGCATGTGGCAAGTTAAGTTGTAAGTTACCTGATGATTTTCCTAACCTTTTTCCACCAGTTCCCCCGTGGCAGAAAAGCTTAAGTTCACTGAGAAGGCTCAAACTTCTTCCTCTCCATCTTCAGTCTTGCAGGATGTAGCTTAGTTTCTCTCACTTCTCCCACTGCAGAGTGCCGGGAAAAAACAAAAAGAGATAAATCAGAACAAAAAGGGCAATTAGGTGGGTGAGCTTCAGGATCTCCACAGCCCCTCTCTGCTCAGCTGGGAAGAGGGAAGGGGTGTGCTGAGAGTGTCCAGAGGTCAGAGGGGACATCCCTGCCCCCTGCAAAACCTGTGGGAGCAAGGGAAGCTGGAGGATGAGGGAAGGGTGGCAGGGAGGGCTGAGTGCTCTAAGTAGCATGTTTCCTAGGAAACCTTCGACAGCAAATATCACATTAGTCCTGCCTTGTGGCCCAGCTCATGTGATGTCAAGAACAATTTCTCACAACTCAGCTCAGAAGGTTAGCAAGACTTGGTGAAATGTTCAGTGACTCTGGCCTGGCTTCCCAGCTGGGAACAAAACAAGAGACTGAGAGTGTTTGCATTGTTTTGGAGCTTTGTGACAAATTCCTAACCAAACATTTTATTATTTTTATTCAAACCTTATGGTGTGTTTCCCTCACAGGTTTGCAGTCTCACCCAGTTGCTGTGTTTATTCCCAAGGAACTTCATTTAGCAAAAGAAAGAAAAGAAAAATGGAAAAACCAGCAATCTCATGGAGAGCCTTGGAACACTTAGATCAACGTTCTGCTTGTGCACTGATTATAAAAGCTCCGTCATAGACTTCTGGCATTACAAAACTTCATTTACAACTATCCTTTCTAATTTCTGTCAGCTGCAGCCCGAAAATATCCATAGTCTAGCAGATTTAACAAAAAAAGACGTAAGATCTGGCAGCCAAACTCAGATATGAGATGTATTCCAGCCTCCGAGGGGGCTCCCAGCAGCGCCTTGGGCTGGAACCCAACACCTTGGGCTGGGTCTGAGGGCAGAGACGCAGAGTTTTGGCTCTTAAGGCTGCACAACACTCTGAGGCTGAGTATCTGGGGGGCTGTGTGGTACCACAGACCTGCCCACAACATACCTGTTATGCACAGTCCACGTCTCTCTTCCCTGATTTCCTGCAAACCAGCCCAACTGGAAGGCGACTGCGGTGTGCTGTAGAGGGAAAGTCCCACATTGCTGCCATTCCCGTTCTCTCCGCATTTGTGGCTTCAGCGGCATCGGACTTCTAAGTTTTGAAGAGAAAAGGTACTAAAACTGAAAAAAAATCTTCCTCTGGTGACACATTTCATCTCATACTTAGTGAAATATGAAGACCTCTTTAATAGAAAGTAATATATTTAAACAAATTAAAAATAGCCCCACTAATTTCTTTTTAATCATAAGCTAACTTAGGTGTTTGACCTCTTTATTTCCTTTTGCTGCTTCTCATCTTCAGTGATTTGAGCCCTCACATCTAGAGGGGTTATTTTTTCCATTTTTTTTTTCCTTTCCAGGGAAATAAGCGATGAATACAAAAAGAACAAGGCTGCTTGAGGTACCTGAGAAACACCAGCACTGAAATAGGCCCATCACTCCCTTTCATCCCATTTTAGGTAGAGGAGGCCTGATGGATCAGCTATTCCTCCAGGAAAGCCAGGATTAAGGGGGTCAGGTCAGCAGTGTGAGAACGCCTTTAACAGTAGTGTGGGAACACAGGGCTCCCTTATTAATACGTTAATGTACTGAACCTGAAGCTCATTTTAACAAGATGGAGACAGTGGAGTCCTCCCCTGTCAGCCCAGACCTGTGCCCTCAGAGCTGCTTGATCCACCAAGTGACAAATCTCCTGGAAATCTCATCAACCAGGGCGAGCACAACATTAGGATTTACTGACCACAGCAAAGGTTTCTCTGAAGATCCAAAAGCAGAGGTTTAAGCAAGATAGCAAAGGCTGAGGTCACAGCAGGTGAAAACACACCGGAGGCCCCTTGTTCCGCAAGCTGCTCTGCCCATGGACAGCCCTCACGCTGGGACATGGCACCTGCCTGTCCCTAAAACCCTCGTCCCACAGCCCAAACGCCGTCTGGCCCCAGTTTTTTTGTGTTTTCCTCTTGTTTTGGCCGTTCTCCCCTGGCCTGAGGGTTTCCGCCTTCGCCTCAAGATGGCGGCAGCTCCGTGAGGGCAGGCACGCGCCGCCCCCGCCGCCCCGGGGAAAGGGGGCCGAGAAACAGCCATTTACTAAATTATACAAAATATCTACTCAATAATAATACTGTGAACAACATAATTGAAATTTTAAAAGCTGTTTCCCCTCACTATCAAACCTGGTGCTCTGATCTTTCCCAGCTGACAAAACCACGCTGCATTTTTTTCTCCCCACACAGTCTCCTGCCCTTGCACACACCTGTCACATCACCCAAACGTGTAAATGTTTGCCGGTTTTTTAAAGCTAATTCTATCCCAGAGCAGTAACAGATCTTATAACACTCTCAGCAATGCTTCTTGTACATTAAGGACCTGAACAAAGCAAGATTTAAACCCTGGTCATGCATAAATAACCATATCACCATCACCTGAGACACCTGGAAAAACATTCCCGCTTTCTTCCCAGCTCCCAGCCATGAAAAGCAACACCTCACCCATGAGAGGTGCAGACGGAACCTTTGGGGTCCCTGCCATGTTGTCACCTGCTAAAGACCGGGGTGGGGATGCAGAGAGCCCAATTAATACCAATGCAGACCTAAATAATATCTCAGTATCTTATAGATAAATGATTTGGAAAGAAATATGTTCTTATCGCGAGGAAAGATCTATAACTCACTCTTAGCCCTTCATCACCAGGAGGAAATATACTGCGACTTGCACCAATCCATTATCTGTTCTTATTTTCCTCCGTACAGGTATTTATCTCTCTGGCTCACTCTTTATCAACGCAGCCACCCGTGATCGCCCAAGCCGCCCTCCCACTCGGGTGGGAGTCTCTGCTCTTCTCTGAACAGCCAGAATAAGGGGACACCTTGTTTTCACATCCTCCACAACACCTTTCCTTGTCTGCAGCTGAAACCCTGTCCTCACACGATGTCATTTTGGTGTGATGGGACACTGGGAGGTTAAAATCCACACAGCATCGGTCTTGGCACTGTAAATCTCAACATGAGGGGCCGGAGCTGAGCTTTCATCCGAGCCTGTACATGTCCCAGCCCAAGGTTTTAGGTCAGGCATATTTTGAATTCCAGCTTGTTAGAGTTACTGGCTCGTGCACCCGTCTCCCCTTCAGCTCCCAGAGAGGATCTAGGGCTGCTTGCAGCCCTTGCCTCAATGGTTTCCAACCTAATATTGGGATTAAGATTTGTAGGTATGTTTCTCCACAAGGGCAGTAACCCATTCACTCTGCATTTCTTTCCCAGAAGTGCTGAGATCCTCCATGTATGCCTGGTGAAACTCAAATCTCTAGAATTTTGAGGTAACATCGAACATCAGCATTGATAGTCACTCATTCATTCATGGAAAAAGATGCATGGACTTTATCCTCCATGAGTGTAAATTTTTTTCCAAGGCACATTACATGGCTGCCCAGCTTGGGACATGTGTCCTATGCAGAAGTTTTCCTTATTACATCAGCCTGCAAGAAAGCTTCCAAGTGGGAAGGTGTCTGATTTTTAGTTTGGTACTGGGATAGTACTACTAATAATAAAAAGAGAAAGCCTTTTCTGCTATAGCCTGGAAAGAGTTTGCCAAAATTCAGGAGTTTGAATAAAAATAGCTGCATGTCCACATTGTTTAGTTTCTCTTGGAAACTTTAAAAAAAGTAAAATATTTTTTGATAGCTTTACCCTGCGCTGCCCAGCCACATTAAGCCACAGTGTACTACATTCTTATGCTTGTCATAACACTTTGCCCTGTGTTGCTTGTGACTCGAATAATCTATTAAGATACACAAGGTGCGAAGTGCTGCCTTCCTGTCCCCGAGTTCCTGCAATCTCCTGTAACAACCTCCTGCTGGAGTGGTGCAGGAAGAACTCCCTGCCACTGCCAGAGCTGACCAGAGGGTCCAGGATAGCAGCTCTGGACGGGCTCGGCCCCGACTCTCGGGGCTGTGGGGATCAGCCTTCCTCCTGCTGCGCTCCCCCTCCTCCTCCCCATCCCAGCCTGTCATCAATCTCACTAAAATGACAGCAGACAAATGTTAGCCTTTGCAAAGATCAGATGAAATCTATGGCTTTAGGGCTGCTCACCGAGGAGCGGGGCAGGCTGCACCAGACACGGGCACCAGCAGTCACCTCCTCTGCATCAACCCGCTCAAATCACTTTGGCAGCCATCACAGGCATCTTCCACGGCAATCCGAGTGCTCAGATAGATTTTGACAAACTTTAATGCTTCAGCCTCTCCGTAGAGTTGGGGTTTTGGTATTTTTTTTACAGCAAGATTGCTCATCCAAAACTTTTTTTTGGGGGGAGGCTTTTGAGGTGTGTTTGGGGTAATGCTGGGAGCCACTCCACCAGCAGCTCAGGAGAGCACAGAATTGGGGTTTATTTTGGGGGCACTTGTCCCTCTCATGCTCTGTAACCTGAATTCTGCTAGCCAAGGGGAAGGGAGGGGGAAAAAAAGAAAAAAAAAGATTACTCCATGGCATAAATATGCTGTATGTGCCCTTGTCTCCTGCAATTTCTTTACATCGATGTGCAGGAATATTTATCCCCAGTAGAAATGTTTAACTAATCTGGTAAATGTCAAGCCATATGGTGTACATTGTAAGGATTTCATCAGGCCTTTTTAACTCTTTGTGAAAGTCTCTCCCTCTCTTTCCCTCTGCTTACTTCCTCCCTCCTTCTTTTCCTTTTTTTTTCCCTTCCTTTTTTTTTTTTCTTTGTTGCTGCCCTGCCAGAGCCTACGAGGAAGGAGATAGAGCAGGGAGTGTTATTACCCACAGTTAGATCAGGGATGTGATGTTCATGGTCTGCAATAACAAGCAGTATTAACCAGAAGTGCAGCTCATGAGGCACCTTTTCGCTGGGCAAAGAATGCAATTTTTATCAGCAGTGACCTGCAGAAGAAGATCACTAATACTGTTTTTAGAACAAACTGTCCACCCCAACAATGCACAAAATTCCCAGGGGCTACCTCATCTCTTATCGCTTCCTTTGAATAATCAAGTCTTTACAACAAATAAACTGCAGTTTTGCAGCACTTTCAAGTAAGGAAGTGTTTCTGCACTGTAACTGTCTGGTGTATCTCCCACAAAGATAGAGTGCAATTTACAATAAGCAATATCAAAAAAGAATAAACCGTTATGTTTGTGCCAATCCTTATTCATGGTTTTATAACAAGACATATCTGTTTTCTTCCTATAAATCTTGACTCTATTTTTAGAGTTTGCAAATAATGACTCCAGTCTTTGGCTGCCTGCCACTTCTGTGAAAAACTAGAATAGCCACAGTGTAAGACTATAATATTAAGGAAAGGAAAAAAAAAAAAAAAAAAAAGGAAAAGAGAAAACAAAAAGAGAGGGATCCTTGCTGAACTCGGTGTATTTCCTACTGGGACAGACCTGTTCATGATAAGTGATGCAAATATGCAGAATGTGTCAGGGAAAAGCAGGAACAGCATGGAAATTTGGCTGAACTTCAACACCTATTTCTGAATTCTTTTGCCTAAATCAAGTTGCTTGTACCTGCAGGGGCCATCACAGGCAGATGCTCACACCCAGCAAGGCACGAGCCAGCCCGGGCTGCTCTGCTGGGCACCACTGCTGCCTTCCCCTCTTAGCAGCCACCAAAACTGCTTTTATCATCTCTGATGGACACAGCCTCTGAGGGCAGGGGACTACAGAGCACTTCTCGCTATGGTTCAGCTCAGGAATGAAAAAAAAGCCCAAAAACCCACCAGGAGAAGCTGCCACCTTCAGCCGAGGCCTCCGGACATTTTAGAGCCGTGGCAGGCTAGGGAGGGGGAGCTGCAGGTCAAGGAAAGGATAAGATCTGGGTGGCTGGGAATGGGGAGGGAGAAAGAGGAATGTAATGAAGGAGGTAGAGAGGGAAAAGCAGGGAAATGACAGCATTCAGATAAATTTAGCTCTGAATCCAAACTTCATGGGGAGGGGAGGCGTTTCCTGCCCCAAACCTCTGAACTCTCTGAGATTCTCCCATATCGCGAGTGATTTACCTGTAAAAAGAACGGCAAAGGGGGGAAAAAAGAGGAGAAAATTGAAATAAACAGTTCTCTGCTCTTTAAACAATCTTTCCATCCTACTCCTCCAGGGTCAAATGTTCAGGCACAAGGACGCAAACAAAAAAAAAAAAGGAAAGAAATAAAGGAAAATCACTTTTATAAAGAGGATCTTTACACAAGTGCATTAGCCCCAGTTTTCAGCAGTGTAACAACAGTATATCAGCTGTAAACACAAAGTGCCCTCCTCATACCTGCCAGTTCCCTAACTCCAAAATATTTATTGGTACATTATTGGAAACATAACATTTCATCATTATTAAGGACATTATTAAGGCGAGTAATAGTACAACAGATACCAGCATAGTTATCTGACCTTTGTTGTGTGTGTTTTGGGGAAATAAAAAAAAAAAAAAAAAAAAAGAGAGAGGCAAGGGTAACTTGTAAACACACCAAAAAAAGGGAGCAAAACAACAAATTATTAATTATTAATTAATCAGAAGCACCAGCCCAAGACTTTGCTGTGAAAGCCATCAGATGAATGTAGCTATTCGCCATGTATGTATTTTTTTTTAATTTCTCACATTAACATGTTTCTAATAGCAGCACTCTCTGGCTGGGCAGACAGCTTATGCCTGAGCAGCCTCTCAGCATTCAGGAAGTTGTTGACAAAGACTCCTGCAATAGCCTGTCTGATTTTGTGTTATTTCCTTTAATTGAACCAATAAGACCTGCACTCCTGCACTCCTGACCTTTGCCCAGAGGGCTAATTTGAGATTAGGGTAGTCTGCAAGAAAGAAATGGGGACTGAATTTTTAAAGCACAGAAACATTCCTGTAAGTAATAGAAGATAAGGATCAATTTTAGCCCCAAACCACTCTGCTCTTAAAGAGATCTGTGGAAGGACTTTGGTGAGACAATACAGTCTCTTAATTTCAGAGAAGTTAGAATCACTCAGCTTTGTCTTTGTACTGAGTGTTTTAGGGCGTGTAATAAAGATGATGCCCATGACTTTGAGTCCTTGGTGTCTTTACAGTCACCCAGTAGGACACTCAGAAGTCCCCCAGGAAAACTTACACAAGAGCATAAAATATGTCATGCCAGATAAATGATTCTTTGTGGTTCTTATATTATTCTGGTCTGGTATTGAAGGCTGTGATACTTAAGCCCTGTGCAGTGCCAGGGAATGAATAAGACAGGCTCCTCAGCTCTAAACTCACACAAAAAAAAGAAAAAAAAGAACAAGATGACAAACATTAATAATTAATCTGAAGCACCAGTCCAAGACTTTTACTATGAAAGCCATCAGCTGTCCTGAATCCATACTCCCTAACAGAGGAAAAGAAGAAGCTGAAGACCAGTGAAGTTAACTGCACTGGCCTTCTGCAGTGCTGCATGCAGAAAATTCCTGTTCCGAGCCACAATAACATATTTCCCTCAGCTGCAAAGCTGTCCTGCAAAAGGACACCCACCAAGCCAGGGGGAACACTTCAAGCAGCAGGTAAAAGACCCAACAGTTGCTGCTGCAACCTAGATTTAAAGGCTGTTCCCTCTATTTACACATGTAGATATTGTAGTGCTGCTATGCAAACAGTCCTCTGTGGACTTTTGCTAGTGGATTTTATTATAGCACATTCCTGACTATGAATGGCACCTTTCCTCTGCAATATCTGCTGCCGTGCCCTTTGTGTTTTACCTTCTGACTTCTCTCCTGCTTTTGTTACTTTTCTTGCTGGCAGCACTTAAAAAGTAGGAAATGAACTTTCCCTTCTCCGAGCCATGCTCGCGGCACGAGAGCTGCGGTCGCATTGTATTCCCTGAACTTTGCAGCCACTGGGAACGCGAGCACTGTGTCAACTTGTTCCTGCCTTTGCTAGAGAATTCAAGGTCAAGCTGACCGGTGAACTCCCGTATTTAAGCAGTGCTGGTGTGCAGCACCAGCAGTGCCTCCAGCCCCGTGCTGGGCCTCCAGGCAGCAGCGCCGTGCCGGGCGCTCTGCGCTGTCCACGGCAGCCGGACACGCCGCACATGGCTCGGGGCCCAAACGAGTGTCCCTTGCCGCGCTCGGGAGGCCCCCAAGGGGTTAATACATGCCATTCCCGAGTTCAGTGAAGGGACAGGCAGAGCCGAACAGCGGGAATTTTCAGGATGTTAATAGCCTCTTCTCTTCCGATTGGCCCAGAACGAATGCAGGGTACAGTAAATTGTCCTTGTCAGCTTAGCTCACATGATGATATGCTTTATTTCTAGACATGCCTTGAATCTGTCCCTTGAATTTATGTTCAGAAAATAAACACTTCCAGACGGCAATAAAGCATTCAGTTGTGGCTGGCTGTTGCTCAGTCTCAAGCCAACCGAAGCCATTTATTTTGGAGTTTCTAGAGCTTGCAAAGCTTTGGGTCCCTCAGTTCCTGCTCACGTTAGCAAGTGTCCCAAGTTCCACCCCCCAACCCTTGGATTTCAGAGGATGTCCAAGTGAAGCTGCAGAGAGTTTCACTTGGTTTCCATGAACCATCCTGAAAGATGACATCAGGTCACCCCATTCACACACATAGACCCTCCTATCTTTTATGGCAGGCAACACTGTGAGGAAAGAAAATAAAAGAATCAATGGCAGCAAGTTGCAAAATAAAGATATCAATGATTCAGGATATGAATTTCCTACCATTAAAAAAAAAAAAGTAAATTAAACAGCCATTTGTGCCTGGTGTGGCTAAGGAAACAATTGGTGGCTGGCTGATTTACTGATTAGGAAGGTTACATGCAGTAATCTCCAGGTGTTTCTGAGAAATGCCCAAACAGAGCTGCAGTGTTTGTTTGCAACCAGTAATTTCATGGCTATCCCTTCCCTCCTCAGTTCCCCTCAATAACACCAGTTTATAACTGCATAGTTACAGTATAGGGGAGTTTGGCAAAAATCAATGGTAAATGCACATAGGAGACAACAAAAGAGCAATACAAATAGAGAAAGCCTCGTTACAGCTTTAGTTTATTAGAGGTGTGTGGATATTAAAATGCTTTCTTCAACCCAAAGGCAATAGAAGAAAAAATACTGGCTTATATACACCACTTTTAGGGTTGGACAGACAGCACTCAAATATTATACCTGGAAGAAGCTGGGAGAGCCCCATGCATAGGTGGGATTCATTTTTCTCCCATTTGACATGACACAGAATTTCTGCTCAATCTATTCCTTCTGAAAAAAGCCCCCACAGAGGAGCCCGTGTGGGGCCAGAAGCAGCTCCTCGGTCATCTGAATGTGCCTGATAGCAAAATCATTTGATAAGAAGCCTGGAGACCTGCAGGGGCACTGCTCTGTTCTAGATTATAAACTCATTAGGAGATAAGGATGCAAAAATAGGAATACTCCAGGTATCAGGTGGAGCTGGAGTAAATTCCCACGGATGGCTGGCTGGCAGAAACAGCTGACTGCTACAGGGCCAGGCTGGCCAAGAAAGAGGGTGAGCACGGGGGGTGGCTCTCTCTGCCACCCTAAAGTGGGGACCTGGGGCAGGGGGGGATGGCCAAGGGACCTAACACAGAGACCAGCACAGAGGCTGGTGGGGGGACGTTCATTGGGCCACTTTCCAGCAAGACACACACTGGAAATTATCTGAGCAGAGGAGGAAAACTCCTGCTGCACCACTTCTTCCCTTTTTACCCCACCCCAGCACCAGGCCAGATGCCTCCCATGCAGCAGGGGTGCAGAAAACATCCCTGGGGCTGGTTCATCCCTGGGTGTTCAAAAGGTTTTGCAGTTTCACGGGAAGCCAAAGGGCAATTACACTTAACACCCAACCCCTTTCCTTTTCTCTGGCTATCTTGCTTTCTGCTCCTCATTGGCTCTCATTCCCATCCTTCTTTTCCCCTTCTCTTCCCTTGATCCCATTCAGGGACTCCAAAGGACTAATTCAGCACAGCACGGGCAGAGATAAGTTAAAACAATGAGGAGATTTGCAGTTAGGGAGAGTTTGAAGGATTGGGAATTGTGCATGTTTTACAGTCATCTCTTGGTGATGGGGACTTTATCTTCAGGAGATAGAGCTCCTTAGCTGCCACAGCCCTGCCCTCCTGCACCAAGTGAAATTCCACATTTTAACTAAGGTGCTGCTGTATTTGAAACGTTATCCCATTGGCGGGGGGGAAAAAAAAGTTAAAAACGTACGGTGTACTTTGACTGATTATCAATGGCATACATGCCTTTAAAATCCTTTGTTAATGAGGTATCCTTATTACCATAATCAAACACACTTAGAAACTTGTCACAGATAAGCAAAATTCCTTACATTCTTTGCTCTGCACTTTCCTTTGGCATCTCTTCCCCACCCCCCTCTGAAGCTTCTGAAGGTTAAGGACCCGTAGTGCTGGAAATTGAAGTCCTCTGTTTACCCCCACAAGCAAAGGAACAGTCAAAGCTTCCTTGCTCTGCTGCAGCAATGACCCCGACAGTGACCTGAGGAGACCACCCTCCTGAGAGAGGAGAGGTCACCCAGCCTCCACACAGGACCTGCTCGGGGCATCCTCTGCAGACACAGCCAGGGACAGATTGCAAATCATCCAAACTCTGCCAAATTATGTGTGAAGGTTTTGTAACGCAGACTGCTGTCCACCAGGGATTAAATTAAGAACATCAAAACCAACACAGAAAGAATTTCATTTTATCCTTAAATTCCACTTGCAGTGTTTTATTTAATGCTTCTTATCAGCCCTCACGCCCCAAAACATCTCGCCACCAGAAAATACTTAAATAAATTGGGCAATTTGTGCAGAGGGCCATACAAATTTAGCATGAAAGACTCCTGCTTTTAATTTGTTCATACAGAACATGGGCTCCGACAGCCACTCAGGCAGCCTTTCCTATTCATTCCAGAAACCCTCTCTTCTGCCTGTGTTTACAGAGTACCTGTCTAAATAGCACAAAAACTTGATTTAAATGTGAGTGGTCTGACATGAATCAAGTGATTGATAATTAGAGCAAAGTTAGAAATATACTCAGCTCAGACAGGAGAGTGTGCACATCACTACATGTCAGCATCCAACGATTCCTGTTCTGAGACTGGACCATTTCATGTGGAATTGCAATCCACAGCGGCATTTTTCATAAATCCGACTTCTTGTTACATAAATATACATCTTATTACTTGGGCTTGTTGGGGTTTTTTTAACCTATGACAAAAAGTTTCTGCTTTACTGTAGCCTTCAACATACAGATTTGCTTATTTTTGGATTTGAGAAAGTTGTTGAGCACTAAAAACCTGAAATAAGTCAAGTTATGAATCCTGAGGACTGCTTCAGCTCCTTTACTGCAAAACCACACCGACTTCCCTGCAGTTGCTTCCTCTGAGTTAAAACACAAATCTCCAGAAGCCCACAAGAAAATTAAAAAAAAAAAAATTTAGGGCTGGTACATAGGAAAATTCAAGCTTTTGAATATGAAAATTTGATTCCTAGACTTAACAGAATATTTGTAATCAGAGCCTAAATGTGTCAAGTTAGTAGAACAGATTAAGAAAATAGAATATTGATCCTGTATATATAAATAAATGTATATATATAGATACTGTATATTAGGCAGTAACATTCCAATTCTCCAACTAGTAGGACTCTGTTAAACTCATTCATCAGGATGAGCGTTTTCACTTTGGAGGCCAAATATCAGTAAATGTGTGCAGAAAAGCCACTGAAAACACACGTGTGTTCCTTTGGAAAGTGAAATAACAATTCCTACCACACGCTGTTATGCCATTAAAACTCTTGATACTCACATCACCTTCTGTATTGATCAATTATGGCCACTCATGACCTAGCAAGGCAGTAAAAATCCTGTAATTTTGGATGGCATGGGGGGCCCAATCCTGCTGCGGAGCTCTCATCCTGAGCGTGGCTTGAGACAGAGCAGCCAAAACGCCCATGAAAGGCTGCGTGGATTGGGGTTTATAATCCAACAAAGGACTTGGCTGCAACGCTGCCTGTTAAAAAGTCAGCGTTTGCCAAGAGTTACCATACAATTATGGGATGGCTGCAGCATCTCCAGAATTACAGGGATGACTGTAGTATCTCCGACAAGGCAGTGTGGGAACTGCAGGTTAATGGTATCTCCTAATGGTGATGGCTGTAATGTAGGTTAATGGGATCATAATTTCTTTTCCCTGGGAGAATTTGCGAATTCTTCCATTCATTGCCATTATTTTTAGCAGCAAATGAAGGATGTGATTCCGACCTGGAGATGTTTGCACCAGGAGGTTTGTTTTTAGTGGAGAGCCTGTTCAACTAACTGAAACCAAACCCAGGATGATAGTTTCAGGAGTGGTGAGGAAGGCTCAGACTGGAACTGTTCTGCCTTGGTGTGTTTGGTGCTGCCCACTTTTCAGGGAGCCCCTCTTTTGGGCTCATCCCACAGCATGCCCTGACTGTGGTCGTGGTGGAAGACACTAACACTGCCCACTGAGCTGAGCCCACATCCTTTATGCCCTGAAACCACCCATGTGGGGCATCATGAGGGTCACAAAACCCTTTTTGGCTTATGGATGAAGTTTACCAGTGATCTGGAGGCAGATCTTCCCAGCCACATCCCTGTCCCTGCCTGTCCCCACGCTGCCCACTCCATCCTGCCCTTCAAGCCTTGCTGCTGAAGATGCTGGAGGGCACGGGCTGTTTGTCCCTAGGAAAACCAAACTTTGCTGACTTATCATAACAAGGCATGCCTGGCTGTCAGCTTATCAGAGAAGGGGGGGAAAGAGAGGAAAAGCCTTTCTTATGCAGCACCCAGTCCCCAGCTGGGCAGCTGGAAAGGGCAGGGGGCTGATGGTTCTGCTGTAAAGAAGCATTGCCCCCTCGAAGTGCAGCTTCCCAGGCGGGCCTGGTGAGCAGGGCAGCACCACAAACACTCCTCAGAGGAACTCCTGCCCACCCTTTCATCCTTTTCCTTGCTCTTTCCTCGTGTCCCCGTGGTCTGTGCCCCTGGTAGGCAGTGAGGCTTTGCTGGGGTGTCTCTGATGCCACCGTGACCCCTGTGAGCGAGCGGGCGAGCGCCGGGTCAGGGCTTGCCAGGGCCAAGTTCAAGGGCACAGGCTGGTACAGACATATAAACAAGGGAATGGTATGTAAGCAATAAAGACATAAAGGTTAGGATCAGGGCTAGCAGTACAATAAACAGCTGTGATAACCCGGTTTGTTTATAGATAAAGAATTTACTGTAAAATCTGCAACGTGCAGGATACGTTTGTTAACGCTTTAAGGGACGTGTGCTTTTAGATCCTCTTTCATTTCTTGTTCTGTGCACTGAGTAAATGTCACCTAACATCCCTTTTTACTTCTGCTTTCTTTTAAATCAAGCCCAGGAAACACACACATATCACATTAGCTGGAAATCTTTTCCTTCAAAAACCCCTCTAAAGCAGCCAACACGTTCCACAGGAGTTTAAAACTGCTGCTGCAAGAAATGCAGATAGCCCAGCCCTTAAGATTTTCCTAATAAAACACCCATATTTCAGGCAAGGAATATCCCTTTACACACCATTTTTCCTAATTTACTATTGACACACATAAATACAGTAAGCACAATTTCACCAGGGCTCTTGTAATTTTGCACAGTGTCTGTTTTGCCAACTTTTACTTTTAAGATATATTTCAGAGTGTAGCCAAGCGTTTTGCAAAATTACCACGGTGCTTCTTAGGTGTCCTGTGAGGCTCCCATCAGAAGTACCATATATTGTACTGCAGCTATTGATCCAAATGGCTACATTTCTAAAGCAGAAAATGATTGTGTGGTGAAAGCAGTGCAGAGGTGCAGTAAAATGCCCTCAAGTATATAAAGACATAAAGATTAAAGTCACCCTGCAGGTTCCCTTTAACTCCTCCAAATCCACTGTGTAATGTGTTCTTTTAGGATAAATCAAAAACTTTGTACAAATTAACATGACAGGTGCCAGTGTTCATAAATAAGATGGCTCCTCACCATCAGGAGGCTCCAGGAAAGTTTACTTTGCTTTAAATACATGCAAAAGCTGTTAATTAAATTCCCAGATGTCCAAAGAACATCTGAATAACTAGAAGGCAAAATAACACCCCAAAACTTGTCAGCCAGAACACGTATTCAGGATAAGAAATTGAGTCTTCAGTACACAGGATGCCCTAGCGTGTTAATACCAACAATTTTCAGTTCTGTGGTTAGTCTTCGATAAAGTTTAGATGATCTTAAAAAGAAAACACATAGGTGGAGTCTGTTATGGATGCTTTCTCCTCCACAGCACCAAAGTGCCTTTTCTAAACTGTGGAATACACTTTTCACCAGCTTTTAGCAACACATTTTTTATGTAGGACTTGTAAAAGCATTTGACTGTGGGACAGACATATTTGCCCTTGCATTGCTTTCACATTCATCCTTGGGATACTTTTTGGTACCAGCCAGCTTCAAGACATTTAACCTTCCCCTAGTGACACCTAAAAGCGTGTTGCAGGTGACAGAGAGGGCTCCCAACACCCCTGAACTGCACAATCAAGCTCAGACCATGAGCAGGGCTCTTCAGCTCCTCTTTAGCCTAATTAATAAATAACAGCAGCTTACCAATAAGCTGCATAATTTAATGCCTGCCCTGAGCCAGGTTCTTCTTTGTCCTGTTTCTGCTTCCACCATGCTCAGTGGATAAACACTCAAGGTGAAATATTTCCCCCAGTCAAGCTGATGGTTGAATTGTCCAGGATCATAAGGGAACTGGTAGATCCTAAACAGATTAATCTTTGAAGGAAGAAACCTTTCAGTCCCTGGCTCCTAGCTGCTCCTGTACACAAATAAGGTATTTGCAGGAGCTTGTACTTCAGGAGCTCTGTCACTGAAATAATCAGTTGATCAAAACATCCTTATAAGTAAAATTCTGGCCCTCTCTAGCTCTGGTCAAAAGACAGATGGATGAAAAGGCATTGCTAATGCAAACCCCTATCACGTCTGGGGCCTTTCCCCTGCACAATTATCCCGCCTGGATTATTCCTCCAGGACTGTGACTGATTTACACACTACAGGAGTGCATCTCATCTGGGAAACGAGTGCAGCTTTTTAATTATTCTCTGCACCACGGTATCACCCGCTGGGTTTTGGTCAGGGCTGCTGTGCTTGGGGCTGCACGTTGCAGGGGGACAGGATGGGGCCCACCCAAATTGCTTCTCCCCGCCTTGGAAGTTGGGCAGAGAGGTAACACAGGGCTGCAGTGAGATGGCTGCAGTTCAGACAATGAGCAGTTGTAGCACCCTGCCTTGCCTGCTCTCTTCAAGGGCTCAGAGGAGCCCCAAGGGAGTTTGAAGGAGGAAGATTGGTGTGAGTGCTGTGCACAGTCAAAGCCTGATGGTTCTGGCCAAAATTATTACTTGAAAGCATAAATAAAAGGATGGCGTTCCAGGAAAGGCTCTGACAAGGACAGCGAGGGTTTAATGTGGGGTGTGATGGCACAGAGGCAGCGGGTGCAGGTGACAGGAGATGGCACAGAGGCTGTGACAGATTCAGTTGCTCTGGGTCCAGAGCCAGGCTGGGGAAGCAGGGATCCCACTGACTGCCAGAGTGGAAGGGACCAGGGCAGTGTGGAAGCACAGTGTGGGCTATCCACCTCCCAACACCCTTCCACAGCAAAACCACCCATCACAGGAACAGCAAGCAGTGGTAACGAGGCATTAGGATCTGCAACAGGGTCAGTCCCTACAACTGCACAGAATCACAGGATGGTTTGCACTGGAAGGGATTTTAAAGCTCATCCAATTCCACACCCTGCTGTGGGCAGGGACACCTTCTACTAGACCAGGTTGCTCAGAGCCCCATCCAACCTGACCTTGAACACTTCCAGGGATGGGGCATCCACAGCTTCTCTGGGCAACCTGTGCCAGGGCCTCACCACCCTCACAATGAAGTTTTTCCTAATATCCAGTCTAAGCCTACTCTTCCAGTTTAAAGCCATTCCCCCTCATCCTGTCACTACACGCTCTTGTAAAAATTCTTTCTCCTCCTCTCTTCCCTTCAGGTACTGGAAAGCAGCAATTAGGTCACCTCTATGCCTAAGCCTCTTCAGTAACATCAAGGAACAAACAACAACAACAACAAAGCCCTGCAAGTTTAACCCTAATTCATTTCCCAAGGCCCCAGTCACTACTGATGCACCTGCCTTGTGGAGGAAGCTCTTTGAAGAAGGCAGCATATCCATGTCCTTCCCACCTGGCCACCCACACCCCAGCATCCCTGGACTGTGTGAGAACAAGCACAGAGGACTCAGACAGGCTGGACAAGATGCCTCCAGGTCCAAGCTCTGGCAGCTGCTTTCATCCTGTGCATCTATCTGGGAAAGACACTGCTGGAGGGGACCCTCAATGGCCACAGGAGGCATCATTAGAGCCGTGAGCTGGCCTTCAAACCACCGGGCTTGCGCTCAGAAGAAATGAAGAAGTGTAAGAAGGAAGAACAAAAAGGAATAAACACCCAGCTCTGCCCTGCTCAGACAGGTAATGTGGGGAGGGGTCACACACATGTTGGGGGCTGCCCTGCATTTCCCTTTTGAAACTGGTGGCCCCAGCTCTTACAATTATCCATGTATCCGGATTTATGAGATTCTTCACCCAGCCAATAAAACCAGGAGGGAAATATAAAGATGTCCATAAATGACATATTTTCATGCTTTGTGCAACCCGTCCCTGTGAAGCGCTTTTGAGCAGCTAAGCAATTTACATCTAATAGCAAAGTGTTTTTTAATCAGTCAGATCAATTTGTGAAGAATTGGTACATTAGGTATAGCCATATAGCAGAGATCCTTATAGCAAAGGTTTAGAAGTAATTGCTCCCTGACCCACTGAACACTGTATTACTATAGAAGTTTGTATTCTATTAAGAGTTAATAAGTGACCAAAATCTAGACTAATACACTGTCAGGGTTCATTATCATTACAGGTTCTTGCTATTTTTCCAGTGCCTTTTACTCTGCCGTTCTTGCTACGTATGGAAAACCTATATCAAGATGGTTGTCATGGCAATGGAAAGATTTGCATGTGTCTTATCTATCTATTTAAATACCTTCTTATGGTTTATAACTGCCATAATACATCCCTCCAGCCCTGCTCATTGCTAATTTAGAGCCAGCCCAGTGTGTCTGAGGTCAGCGATACCATCGGAAGCATGTTGTCTAGACAACTCCAGAGCCACTGTCCATGGGATAATTGTTTTATGCAAATAAAAAAGTACAATGGTGACACTCTCATCCAGGACTTGCACAATCTGCCTGTGCTGGGGCTGGACCCAGTCCATCATCACCTGCCCAGAAAGGGCATTTTCTGCCATGTCATCACTGGTTTGTTGGTCTTTTTGGGTACCAGTTTCCTTTGGTCAGGCCTGGAGCTGCTGTGAGACGAGGCACCGCAAAAATCTGCTCTGAGTGCATGTGTGCCACTTAAGAGCATTGAAGAAAACCTGCCAAATCCAACCCCCTCATCAAAATTACTCATTTGTAGAAGGGTGGATGAAAGTTCCCTTTGCACCCAAAAAGCATTTTGAGTTGGTACCAAGGGTCTTTAGGGAGGGTATTACATTTTAAAGACAACTTGACAAAGATTCCAATGGGCTGGACTAAAATGATCTAAAACTTTCTACCTGCCACAAATCTAAGTTCTTCCTTTCTCCATGTCTTTGTACCTCAATTATTTCCATCAAAACACACTGGGCTGAGAGTGCTCCTTAGGAAGATCATGTGGAAGACGTGGAAATGTTTTGCAGACAAGAGCAGAAACTGCTGGCCATCGACAGAGAGAGCAGTACCTGCATCACTCTGCTCCCCTCTTTTATCTTTTTCTCCTTCAGGAGTTCATACTTTGCTGCTACATCCAAAGGTAAGTGTGGCTATTACTGCATAAATCCCTAATGCACACAAGGCAGTATGAAAACACTGAGCATGGCAACAACAACCACCACCATGAAAGGCTATCTCTGAAATCCAAAACCCCAGACTCCTCATTCCTCTTTGATCTCCCTGACTCAGGGGTTGTGGTTTTTCAGGATGTCCACAGATTATAACCACTTTTTCAAGTACTCCAAGATCTACTAATGATTTATTTCCTGGCAAATTGTACACTGCTGCTACCAGAGATAATTAAAAATAATATTGGAAATGTTTAATAATTTGATAATTGACTGATTTGTTGCCACTATTTGCATCGCTTGACCACGCTTACGGATTAGAAATGTATTTCTCCTCAAGATAATTGATATTTGTATTCACAGTGTGAGGAAATGCCACCTATTCGTGCAGCAGTAAATCAGGAACCATTTGCCCTGCCAATACAGTTAGACAATGTTTACGTGCAGGGCTACATTCATTGTTTGACTAATCCGAGAGGGGTAGATTTTCTATTGCATTTCAATAGTTCATCTACTTCAGGCTGTTGTGAACTTCCTAAAGATGTGTTTTCACTGATCATAGCAGATCTTGGAGTGCAGTAATCTGGAATTGAAGTTTCAGTGACAGATTTACTCAACGGGCGTTTTGCATGAGGCATTGGCGCAAACATTATTTTACACCTGCGCGTGTGTAAATATTTTACACGCACACACGGAGCCGACAAAAGCTTCGGAAGATGATTTCTGCAATTTAGCCAACGAAGGATTTCAAGTCAAGCACCGGTGTCCGAGCGTTTTTCATAATGGATTTCACAGCAGATGACCTGACAGCTAATCCCATGATCTGAGCTGCACATATCCAAACAAGCGGCCGCCAGGCCCTCAAAGGGTCCCCTGCTTTCACATGCCACGGCTGCGAGCCCGCGCCGCCGATGTCCAGAGGTCCAGACTGACCTCCTCACCCCCCGTCTGGGAAACATTCCTGCTCCCGGCGGCTCTTTCTTGCCGACAAACAGAGCAGGACCAGTGGGCACTTGCTGAAAAGGGACAAGAGAGGGGCCGTGAATGGAGCGTGTCTGGTACAACAATGCCAGACAACGTCTGTGAATGGGGTTGCAAACCGTGCTCCTGTTAGAGGGGCTGCCAGCAGCTTCCCTGCCCCCTCTCCTCCTCCTCTGCTCCCCTTTCAGACACACATCAGACCCAAAGACACACCGAAGGGGTGGACAAAGTCACTAGGTGCTGTGTGTCAGAGGGGGAGTCCGATGGCTGCATGATTTCTCCATGTGCCACCTGCCCCCTGTGCCACTAAAACTGGTGGCAAGGACAAAACCAGAAATTCGAGTGCAAGCCCACTCTAGGATGGGCCACCGGCCTCCAGTTCTGGCTTTTTCAGAAGCACCACAAGGTACCACTAATGAGCGTTGGGGTTCAGACCTGGTTTGATTTTTGATTTAAGTTGTGGGTTTTGGAGAAAAACAAAGCAAAAAAGAAACCATTTACCCACATGGTGACATTCTTCTCCCACCTAGTTTATAGCAAAAATGGCTTCACAGAGAACATGAGATAAAAGCAGAGCACGGTAAAGGTTTTATAGGATACACTTAAACTCGCCTCACTATGCTTAACCAAATCCTGAGTAACTTTTCCAAAACCAGGAGAGAATGTCCAAATTTTACAGGTGAAGGCCAGCATCCAGCCCAAAGCGCAGAAGGAGTTTGGAAAGTACTTGGGCCTAAATATTGTCACTTCTACCCTGAGAACATACAAAGTTTCATTGGAAATACTTAAAATTACTTCCAATTACACTGGAAAATTTGAATTAAAATTAAATGTATTTTCTATTTCTAGTACTTATTAGCAGTACTAACCACAAATGACCATTATGTCTACAGGAACAAGCCTCTGGTACTGCTTTACCCTCTAGTCCACAGTGTTGCAAAAAGGAAATAAAAGGAAATTATGGATTTGCCATATGAAACAGCAAGTGCCATATGAAAAACTCTTCCCAAGAGGCTCTGTAAGCCTCAGAAAGGCTATTCTGGGTGTTGAATCAAAAGCTGGGGAGCTCCAGTTGGGAAACCCTCAGTATACTCCTAAGAAATTTGGGATTTCTCCTCTTGGGAGCCCACAAGTAACTCTAGCTCTACATCTGCAAATGCCCTTTGGGACGGGAGCAATTGGGTCAAGGCTGAGACTGTGGATCTTAGTAATACACAAAAAAACCCTTCAAAGACTGGGAGCTTTCAGGATCAAAGACGCCCCATCTGACTGATGTGTCCATCTACGTTTCTCTGTCTGCAGAGCTCTGCATGGGTCTATCTGCAAAATAAAACTTCCTGCCCGTATTTTAGATCATTTCCCAAAAGCATATTTGAGATGTGAATGTCCAGGCTGACCTGCCCAGACCTATACCAGCAGCTAATTTAAGCCAGCTAAAAAAACCGTGGGTGGTCACAGCAGGGTGAGGGGCACCAGCACCATCTGCAAGAGCAGCCTCAAGAGCAAGTCTGTTCTACTTGGGCCAAGCTGTAAGAAGGGACTAAATTCTGTCCTGGTGTAAGCAGGGTTCCCAGAGCCATCACAAAAGCCACAGTTTGCTGGGAAGGCAGCCTGACAGCTTAGGGGAAAAAACAATTCAGCAGCAGCCCCAGCTGCTTCTCGCAAAGCAAACAGACAGGAAAACCCCACAGAACTGGCCGTGGGGCGAGCCCTGGCCACAGGGTCCCCGTGGGGCTGGTGCCACCACAGCTGGGTGGGAGCGGCCGTGTCTGGCTGAGCCCCCCTGCCAGAGCGTCCCCCGGGAGGGTGGGCAGCTGGGGGTGAGATAAAGCAGACTCCAGGCTGTTTTATCTTATGCAGGGGGCTGGCCCCAGGAGCAGGAAAGCGTAAAGGTGGTTTAAAAAACCACAGCTTTTTTTTGTTGGGTTGTGGAGGTTGCCCCCCCCAGCCCTTTCGGAACATCTGGGCCTCTCCTGGAGCGCGTGCTGTGGGCAGAGCAGAGCCTCTGGCCCGGAGCCTGCAATGCCCAGAGGAGAGCCAGGGCTTATGTGACAGATAAAAGCAACGGAGCAGGGGGAAGTGGGAGGTTAAAACAATAAGGAGAAATTTTTATTTAAAAATGCACGCTCCTATCTGTTCAGTATAAATATTTTAGTTGTATGGAGGGATTTTAAACACCCACGGGAGCTTGATTTGCAGTTAAATTCAGTCAGATTTAGGTGCATCAATCTGGGAGTGTGACGGTCTGGACAGAACTAACACCCTTCTTATAAGTTTGGAGCCACAAAATCAGTGGTGACCTCCAAAGCTTAGCATCCCAGGGACAAAGTGACCTCCCTTCTACCCAGCAAACTCGGCCCTGGCCAGCTGCTCCTCCCTGCCCTGGAGGCAAGGCAGGGAAGGAGGGAGGGGAAGAGCCTCTCCCTTCTCCCCGGGCTCATAACCAGCTAAGTTTTTGTCTCGTTATGCCTTTTAACACAAGTAAATCCAAATAACTGGGCAGTAATGAATTATAAATGGAACAAAAATGAATATACTATTAATACTACTCCCAGAAGGGGATAAAAGGGATCAGCAGCTTTATCCCATGGTGCAGCTGAGAACTGACAGGCAGGCTGGGCTGACATTCAGAGGCCACTCTCTTTTCATGAGGGAAAATAAAATCCCTGGTGAAGGCGAGGCGATATTTCCCCACTCCTGCGGCCCCGTGCTCCAGAGCGCCAGCTGCATTCCTGCCCAATCCCAAACACTGGGGCTCCTTCCCCTAAAGCAACAGCTCCTGAGAGGCACAACCCTGAAATGGATGCACAGGGGATGCTCACGTGGTGACCAAGCCCTGCTTCTCCTCCTCCAGTGAAACACACTCATATAAAAGAGGGAAGAAATAAAATCCAGTGCTTAACAATCTCCAGGGCTCTGGGTGCTCCAGCAGCCAGACCCTGAGGAGGAGGGAAAGCCAAGGCCTGTCCTGGCCAGGTGCCACCTTCCCTCACCCAGGTGCCACAGGGACCCCGTGCCTCCGGTGAGGCCCCGGCATGGCCGGCGCTGCTGCTCCACGGGAATGACGGGAGATAAGGGCAGTGATGATTTCTGAATTATTTTCTACAAGCAGGTTTGAGAGAAGGGGAAAGGGTGCAGCTGCATGGCAAGGCTGTCCCTGCCTCCTTGCTCTCCCTGGAGTGGTTTGTGGTATCGGTGAGGATCACCCTTGATTTCTATTTTTAACTCCACCCAGATCCAGAAAGTTGCTAAGCACTTCTCTAATCCTCAAGCACTGGGAAAAGCCAATGGAGCACACACTTAAACTCTTTTATATGTTTTAAAGTGTGGATAAACTTCAGCAAGTGCTGAAATCCGGGTGGCTTTGATCCGAGCTACGTGGGCACTTCCAGTTTTTTCACACATTCAGCTCCAGGCCCTCTGTGGTCGCAGTGCCCATGAGGGGCAGCAGCTCCAGGGCTCATTCCTGCACCCTGTGCAGCCCAGAGGTCACAGGGCCTCTGGGACCAACACAAGGGTTCATCACAACTGCAGCAACAGAAAAAAGAAACTTTGGAGATGGTCTACAGTGGAGTTTCTTTGGTCATCAATCTCGTTGCTAATTTTGGCAAATTTCTACTTTTTTCACTATGCAATTCACTCCCTCTTGCTCTGGAAAAAGCCTGCAGAGACTGCCAGGTGAAAACTGCACAGAGCAAGGGAGCTGGGCAAACCAGGAGAAATATTTTCCTTTTCTCTCCCCTTGTGCAGTGCCACTAACACCTGGTGCCACCCTCAGGGCAGCAGGTACATGGGGACCCGGCAAAGTGCTTGTGCCCAGAGGCTGTGGCAGGGCTTAGTGCTGCTGTGTTCAGCCAGGGCAAAGCTTTACCTTGACATGGGTGGGACCAGGGCACACCAGCATGTACAGAAGAAGTTTGGAAAGCAGTTTTGAAAGTTGTTTTCAACAGTGACTTGGCTAATTTGGGCAGAAAAGGAGGTGCTTTGTTTTTGCACATGTTTAGCTGGAAGTGCTTTAAAGTGGACAGGTTTTCTTCTCAACAGGAATATTTGGGCTTAAGTCAGCTCCTCCAATCCATTTCCCTCATCTTCTTTGTCTTTCACTTGGCACAAATTATTTTTACACAAATGAATCACTCCCAGGTTAATCCTCCCCATTGCCTTCCTCCTGCTCCATAGCAGAGCAGGCATGCCCTGCTCTGTGTCTCCCAGGAGACAGAGATAAATAATTGGATCATTGATAGTGTTTCAAGAAGAGTTAAAAAGAAGAAGAAGCCTCCAGCCATGTCACATGAAGAGGATGCAACACTTCCCAGAGCCCTTGGTGACAGTAACGCTGTTTGCTATTGTGCTTATGTCACTCTTTGCCCTTACCAGGATTAGATAATTTGAAATAATAAATTGCCATTCCTTCACCAATACTTTGGAAACAACACCAGTGTGTGCCTTCACTCACAGCACACAGTTTCTCTGAGAAATGGTAGATTATTTAACAGCTACCATCAGGTCTGGGGATGCAGGCAGCACTCAACCAAACTAATGGAGGGATAAAAGCAGCCAACATAGCTCCTTTCACTGCCCAGTGATCAAGAAATACAAAGTTCACCTTCAGCGTCTAATGTACAAATTTTAAAAAAAACCTTCAGCAGGTGCATAGATTATTTTCATGTCTGACCTTACCCACTTGAGCCTTCCTTGACACAGAAAGCCATCCCTGCCCACCAGGATTTGCTCACTTAAGCATGTTCTGCTCAGCCTCAGAGCATCTGTGGTGGGTGGCGGCGAGCAGCCGCTCTCCTCACAGGGGCGTGCAGCGGGGCTCGTGGGTCTGGTGCAGGTGCACATCGTGTGAGACCAGCCAAAATAAAGCACCTGGCTGTGACTCTTGTGGGGGGCCCTGCTCCTGAGCTTCCCTGCTCTCCCGGGGACAGGGACACCTGCACAGAGGTGAGACGCTGCTCCCGCCACCGCACGCGGTGACACAGCAGGAGATCTTTGGAGCCAGGTGATTAATGGGGCTGGGGTCTGGTCCCTGTTCCCACAGGAAAAGTGCAGGCCTCAGAGAGTACCAGGAGGAGAGCTCTGTACCCTGAGGCTGGCAGCAGTGACAAGCTGTCCTCCAGATGCTGAGTGTGACCTGATGTCCCCAGCCTGCCAGTCCTGCTGCCCCGCCGACCTGTCCTGGGATGGACAGGTACCCCAGGCACCAGCATCAGCTCCCCATCCCAGAGCCAGGGTACCACTGTATCCATGGAGACTGGCCCTGCTGTGGTCACCATGGAAACACCCAGCAGTGCTCAGGTGATGCTCAAGCACTGGGGAAGTGGCAAGGGGACTGTCCCACGCTGACCCCACAGAGGTGAGAGCACAACCCTGACCGTGGGAACCGACAAAACCCAAAAAAGCATGGCAGCAGAGATGCAGAAACACCACACATCTCTTCATCCTTCCTCCTGGGCAACTTGGTCTTACAGCAAGACTGGTAACATTTCCCAAAGAAACCCCAAGAAGAGAAAAGAAAAAGAACATGGCTTTTCATGACACGTGGGGTGGTGCCACGAAACTTTGTCCCAGCTGCTCTGGCTGGCTCCAGCTCACAACCAGCACAGGCCTTGCAAGATGAACACAGCCCTCAGGTCTGAGTAAGTGAAAAGCTTAAAAACTGACTTTCTCCAAAGGAGATGGAATTTTCATTTTTGTCACTGCTGCTCTCACCCACAATGTTTTGCACAGAAAAAGTTCTCATTTCTACCACGCCAGGATGGCCCAGAATTCACATAAGGATATGGACATGGCTGCACACTGATGGATTTATTTACTGGTTTATGGGATGTGCACCCAGCCTCAGTCATCAGCCCTGTGTCCACTTGGGTCATGGAAGAGCGAGTCAAAAATCACCAAAAAGAAAATAATTTCTGAATTCTACTTCCCTTGCAGCCCTAAGAAACCGTCTGTACGCTGGGCTGTGTCAGCAGCACAATATGGCATTGCTTCTCCACTGCCCTGACCACGGGGAGCAGGGGAATATTCCAGCAATTACAGCAAATCCCCAGGTGAACCATCTAGAATAACCAATTTTAATAGCGTGTCACTGTTCTGTCTCATAAAGTAGCAGTGAATGGGCTGTAAGAGGTGCAGTGGGGGCACCTGCCCCTACCAGGGCCTGCCCCGTGAGGGGTTTAATCATCAGCATCCACACACCCAGCCCTTGGTGTCCACCACCACTGCCCCAGTCCTTCCCTTGCTGCCTGAGTTTGCTGCTTCAGCTCAGCTGCCTCCTCTTCCCTACCCTGCCGTGCTTTCAAGGAAAGCAGCGTTTCCCCACAACAGAGATAAAATGCTGAATTTAAGGCACTAAAACTTGGCTTTCTATTTTAATGGTTCAAAGGTTGATTTTGCCTGAAAAATAGCATCTCACACTCCCTGCCCAGAGCCTCCCCAAAGCCTACAAAAGGCTTGGAAGAGAGAAGGAAGTTCAATTTTCTTCCCTTTCTCCACCCAAATGTCTTCTAGTGACTGTAAAACCTGTAGGGACATCCTTGTGAAATCCAAATTCCCGGAACAAACTTCAAAGCATTGGGAACTAATATTAGCATTTTTCACAATGTTGCAATGGTTGTATTGTGTTATAAAAAACCTTACGAATTATTTAAAAGGGCTTTTTTGGCCTTAATATTAGAGACTAGGCAGATAATTTGTGTGATTTCAAGGCTGCAGCTACAAGTGGTGAGGTGACTGGCTGAGCCATGATGCTGCATTGGCACCAGTGGATCAATTGGGATCATTGCTGTGACAAGCAGTGTACAGCCATGCACATTCTGGAAAAAAACATCACCTTGCAGGGGTCCAGAAGCAGGTTAAACAAAATAAAACAAAAAAAAACCAGACAAAAAAAAAAAAAAAAAAAAAAAAAAAAAAAAAAAAAAAAAAAAAAAAAAAACAAAAAAAAAAAAAACAAAACCCAAAAAAATCCCAAAAAAACCCCCAAAGAACCCCACTAAAAGAAACCAAACAAAAATAAACTACATTGTGTTTGCAGTGATGTAAAAAAATCACCTTGCACAGATGTACTAAATAACTGCTCTAAAAGTCAGCCTAGAAGCAAATTAGACCCAGAATCCAGGAATGCATGGTACAAACACCAACAATTCCTAAAGTTGGTTAGAGTTCAATCGTGATGAGAGCACACATCAGATTTCTGCAAACAAAAATAATACATACCCCCAAAAAACCCTTAAACCCCAATATCAATTTTTTAAAAGGGTGGAAATACTGGGGTTTTTAAATGTTTTTTATGGTGCAGTGCAATATTTCCTCAATTATGTGACTAATGAAAAATAGTTTAGCTTAAAGAAAGGACCTGGTACAGCCTCTGCACTCAGAACTTTTACTACCTGCAGAGAGGGTTTAATTACAAAGGTCTTGTCCACAAGGTCAGGAAGAAGAAAACTAAAGAGAGTCTGATCCTGATTTACTGTGACTCCCTATCCCCACTCCCATACTGTTAGAGGTGCTTTTCCATTGTAACATAATTTATATTCACTTTGAAGATACTTCACGGGGCACAGGGAGACGTGGGCTTTGCTGAGGATGACACAAGCCAATTCTAACTACGAGGATTTAGCCTGGGATAAAGGAGCAGTGTTATCAGCTGAGATCAGATCTGGAATGCTGCCCTGTACCTTGCTGGCTTTTTCAGGGGCAGGTTGAAACACCAAAGCATAGCTTTGGTCAAAGGAGAGGGCCCAACACCTCCTGTGTGGCCCTTGGCCAAAGCAATGCTCCTACAGACACGCTTTCACACAGCTCTTGTTTTGGAAAAGCGACTACAAGGCAGGTGTTGCATTTTTCTGTAGGTCTGGGAAGCCAGCAAGGAGAAATTCTCTGAAGCAATATCGAGAGAAAAAAAGAGAGAAAAAAAAAAGCCTTAAGAGGAAGCAGGCTGTGGCTACAGGAAAGCATATTTCTTTAAAAACACCTCAGGAAGTTATGTTACTTTAAATTTTTCAGCTGCCGCCCTCTGAAGAAGCACACGTTCCACTTTATCATGCAAAGGAAAGAGAAAACGGAGCACCATAAATCGGAGTTGTGCTTACAGAGAAGGTGCTGTTTATCTGTCTGATATTTAGACTGACCTTTGCTGGGTTGTGGAGTTTGTCTGTCTGCAAATCCTCAAATCTCAAACAGAGAACACTGCCGAGAACCAACTGACCCGTGGGGGGATGAAATATTATCTCCTCCTCTGTATACAACTTCTTCCCCAGGAGCCTCACCAGCGCCAGGGCTTTATCTCCAGCCTCTCCTGGGGTTGGGGGGCTGCAGGGCACCCCTTGTGCCAGCACCACGCTCTGGTTTGTGCCTGGCCTCCTCACTCTCATCTGTCTGACCAGCAGACACAAACCTGGCAGAGCCTCACTCCAGCCCCGTTTGTCCCCGGTCCCATCCGCTCCTGCCACTCGCACACAGTGGCACAACCTGGGCAAAGCCCCACGGGGGAAATCTTAGAAGCAAACACACCCAGCTCACATCCCCAGCTGCACTTTGTTTTCCCAGTGTTGCTTCATTCCCTCCTTAGAACGCTGGAGTGGTTTCTTTTAAATCATCCCTTGGAAGATGATCATGCCACAGAGATGGCACCGGCGCTACTTTTGTTATCCCGAGGAAAATGTATTGCTGTGTTTTTGCCAACCATCTCCGTTGCCAGTGCTTAAGATTCAGTGCTGGAGCTCGTGCCTTCCCCTTGCTTAGCCTTCCAAAGCCTTTTGCAAACATTTAAATAAACAGCCCTAGGAAGTAAGTATTAATAAATACATTTTACAGAGGCTGATTTAGTCCAGCCAGTAGGAGTTATGCACACATGAATTAGCAGCAGACTCAGAAGTCCCTGTGCCTCGAGTCCAAGTGCTGCCAGACAAAAGCTGGCTGCAGTCACTTCCCGAGCATCCCAGAAAAAGAGACTCTTGCTCCACCAGCCAGTCCCCCTGCAAACTTCTTTCAAGAGCCTGAGATCCCATGAAATAGTCAGGTTCACCAAAGTAGGCTGAAACTAGTCCTACCCTAATTTCCATCCACCCCTTCAGGAAGCCCTTCCCAGTGCAGCACCTCCAGTCCTTCCCTCCAGCCACAGGAGGGATCCCTTATGAGTTAAAGCTGAATGTAGCAACAGGCAAGATTTGTGAATGAACAGGCCAGAGGACTGTCAGGCCAATCTTCTCACAATGATGGCTTATTCACAAAAACTGGGCTTTGAACAACCTAATTAGGACTAGGAATACATCATCTGGACAGGACTGAGAAAAGTGAAATATGTTGCAATTGCCAACGCTCTTTCTATTGTTTCCAGTATCAGCTGAGCAGCCAAGGAAACCTCCTTCCTTGAGCAGGAAAAGGGCACAGCAGGCTCCACATGCCTCTGCTTGTGCAATCTGAGGACACTCCAGTGAAAACCCCAGGCTGAGGAGCAGCAGCTGGACCCTTTTCCCTTCTCCTTGGTGTTCCAAACCAGCCCACGTGTGATATCCCCATCCACCAAGACCTGAGCCAGCTCTGGTGATGGCCACAGAGGTTGCTCCACTGCCCAGAGTTCAAGCCCAGGACTGAAACTCAGCCTTAAACCCTGTCTAAAGGTGCATTTAGGAGGCACAGCACCTGCAGGCAGCAGTGACCCAACCATCCTTCCTCCTTGCTGGCATCCCTCTGGCTGATGCTCTGTACTGAGGAGGGCACTGCAGACCTCTGGTGGGGTTATCACCCACCATGGAGGGAGTGATTTCATCCATCTCCACACAAAAAAGGAAGCTGAGCACCTGTCCTTTCCCACAGAGGCTTTCCCTACCCATATCTCCACTGGTGGCCTCCCTGCCACCAGCCAGAAGGTGACATGGCAGAGCCCAGGCGTGAGCTCAAAGAGTTAATCCCCCAGCATTTAAGCAAGGATGGAGCCAGGGAAGACTTTCCTTCTTTAAAAGTACAACTGTTGTTCTGTTTTCCTCAGGTGCAGATTCATTAGCTCTTGACTGGCTCTCCTGGCTTGCTGACTACTTGTGGAAAAAGCCATTTACCCTGGTGAATGTCAAGGTTAGTTCAAACCATCCTTGTCATCAGTCTCTCTGGCAGAAGGTCAGGGAGAAGCTTTCCTCAAATGGGCAGCATCAAACAAAGCAGAGGCTGACTTAACTCATGTAAGGAAAGGAGACCTTCCCTGCTAGGCAATAAGGACAGGAGATTAACCCCTCTCTCTCCCCCAGCTCCTGTGGGGCTGCCTTCAGGTAGCCACCTCCACGCCCATGGGGCCGATCACATCCTCATCTCCCCTTGCTGGCAAGAACCATCCAGGCACACCAAACCTTCCAGGGAAGACTCGTCCTCCAAAGATGTTATCCCAGCAGCAGCTCATGTCCCTTTTGTCTAATTATTACTATTTGTTAGACTTTCAGTTTAATTCTTACACCACCACAAGCCTCCTCACTAGGTGATATGGGAAGCATCACAGCACATCACTAAACAATAATGACCCATTTAATAATATCTGTTAGATGGGGCTCCTACAGAACATCATGGGATGTCTTCAATGTGGTGGGAAGCCCCTCCATATATGCAAAGAGAGGCACATGTGGTACTTACTGAAAAAGAAAAAAAGAAAAGGAAAAAAACCGAATCCTGCCAAGCCTCTGTACCCTTTTGTGCGCTGCGAGTGAGCCGGCTCAAAAGATAATTAATGTTAAAAGGAAATATTTTTGGAGGTAACACTTTTGATAAGAATACATGGGTAAATGACAGGAAAAGCTCTCTGGCACCTGGAATGGGTTTCATCCACAGGGCTTTAGCATAAGAAAATGAATGGGAGAACAAGAGAGGAAACTTTTGGTGCTCCTTTCATGCTCTCCATTCACTTGGGAAGATTTAGAGAAATTTTTCAGCGTGAGGGAATGGTGGTAAATTATAAATGGCCTCATCACAGAAAAATACTGAGGTTTTGAACACTCAATCTTGCAGCATTACCAGCTTGCTCCTAGGGTTTCACTCTGTACCTTCTCCTAGGCCAGAAGGCGTGGGCCAGCTCTGAGGGTCCCATCCAGAGAGCCACCCACCTGAGGGTGCTGGGACCAAAGGAAAGCAGAAAGGATGGACATGTCCTTGCTGCAAAAGCACAAGGCAGAGCACACCCATGGCAAACAGACACTGTGAGGAAGAATAAAGATTAAGGAAATAAAGTGGTTGCTGTCTTACAGCATTTCTCAGCTGGGAGACCCAGAGCCTTCTGTAAAAAGCTCATTAGGAATCTTAACACAGAAGGAAAAAGTGCTGCAATTATGAAGATTCAACTCAAAATCTTTTTGGAGATCACAGTAGCTTTTCAATTCTCTCATTCACCTATAAGGCACAAGAGAAGCTTGGTCAGAGAGTTCTGGTGCAGAAGAGCTCTCCTGTAAAGCAATACTCACCTACAGTCAATTAGACATTAGCCAGTGCTTTGAAGTTTAGAGAGTCTGAGATTCTTCAAAGAAGGTCTATTTTGAACCCGTATTTCAGCCGAGGTCAAACACGGCACCCAGACCTCGCTTCAGACTTCTCTGCCCTCGCAACAACAAACATGGTTTGTGGTATTTCTAATTTGTGGAGGTTTCTGAGAGATGAGCAGATCAAAAATGTAAATGGCTTCAGCCCTCGGGTCAAGCAGGCAATCTGTGCCAGCGTGTGAAGGAAATGAGTATGACAGTTCACAAAACGTTGCTTCCAGGAATAAGAGCTCTCAGTTTCCTAATAAGCTAATGGTGGGCTTAAAGAGGACGCTCTGAATCCCAGTCTCCCTCTGAATTTCCTCTGGGTTGCAGCTGCAGAGCAGACCCTGGGCCTGTCAGAAGACAGATCTGTCTACTTGGAGGGCCCAGGCCTGGACCTAACTTTTGGTTCCCTCATGTTCCAGCATCTGCCTGACTCGCTGGGTTGGGATTCAAAGGGGCCTGTGCTTTTTACCCCTGTGCAAATGAGTCCTGCAAAAAACCGTTCCCTGCTTTTATTGTCTGCAAGACTCCTTTCCACACTAATTCTGCACTTGTAAAACACTCCTGCAAAATGAAGCCAGAGATGTACAAGGCCTGTCCTGTCTGCTTCCATTAGGGATGGGGAGCATTCCTATCAGTTTGAAAGTAGGTCGAGGCCTTTTCAGGTTCATTCAGTTTTCAGGTTTCATTTTTACACACACGCACATATTCTAGGTGGGGCTGATGGCACTGTCTATTACTAAGGTTGTATGACACTTCCCATTATAAGGGACTGTTTCATTTGCTTATAACTTTGCCAAACTCAAACCAGACTTTTTCTGTAATTGCAGCTTCCAGCTGCTGGAAGAGGGGCCTTGGAGAGAACAACGGGAATAATTTTCCCCTGGGTATCTCCAGGTCTCGGAGACACAGAAAAGGAAACAACTTCATTTAATGGGGGGAGAAGAGGACACATGAGGAAGACCGTGAGGGTAGAAAGAAATCCACAGGACAACAGGTCAAGCAAAATTGAAATATGGGATGGGAAAGATGGGTTACAGCTGGCCTTGCTTGGGTGGACACAGGCTCTGCAGAGAGGAGCCGGTGCTAAATGATGAGGGGAAGAGTAAGGCTGCTTGGGCTAAGTCATGAGATAAAAACACTTGTAGTAATAAAAATAATAATAATTTTTTAAAAAATAGACCCTGTGCCTGGGCAAGCAATGAGACTGGGAGTCAGCTGATGGCAGCAAAACAGTGGAGCTGGACAAGGACAGGATGGTGGGGCAGGCTGGGTGAGGAAGCAGGAACAGAATCCAACAGAAGGGTCGGTGCAGAAGGTCACTGAATCACACCAGTTGGTCTGTGTCAATGGGAAAATGTCAGGGATGTCCCACAGTAAAGGAAGAACTTTGAATGAACTTCCCAACCTATCCTGGAAAAATGAAAGCAGCACAAAGCTGAGTTCAACAGACACGGAGTCTCCTTTGCTTAGAAACAGGCACTACCTGTGCTCATCAGCAAGGGGAAGGAGAGGTCTTTCAGCCCCCTTATCCCAAAACAGCATCAACTTCTGCCACTGCTTCCAGCATAAACACTGGGTATGAGGGGAAAAAATCATAAAATGATCACTAAGATTAAAAAAAACCACACTGACAAAGATTACCTGAGTGGTGAGAGGAAAGAGCTACAGAGGGAAGCCAGCCAAGCATTCATGGGCAAGTGCTCCCTTTGAGTCTCCCTGTGACCCTGGAAAGGTGAGAACTGAGGTGCCCCAAACCCCTAGTGCATTCTGTAAATACAAGTTATATCTTCCCTATTGCTATATTTCCTGACATAATTCTTAGGAACTATTTGCATATCCAGGGATTCACAAAAAAAAAAAAAAATTAGGTGAGATCATGAGGTAAAATTAGACTGGGTGCAGATGGGAGAAGGTTAAAACTACTCTTTTGCCTCCGTGCTTGGAGCTGGGAGGCGCGAGAGCATCTCGCAGTAGGAACGCAGCACTGCGGAGATAATTTGTGTCAAATTGAAGCTCTGCATTGACAGATAGCTAAGTACAATAACAATTATAATAATAAAAGCCAGGCCCCAGCACACGCTGCGTGCACGGACATCTCTTGCCCTTGAAAATAGCAAGGGAACGGTGGAGCTCTGTGTAACTATCACTTAAGTAAGCGAAAAAACGCGTGAGCTAAAAGCGCCTGTGCTTCCAGATGAATTGAAGAGAGGAGTTTGCTGATGCAAAGTCTTAAATGCAGGTTTGAAATGGCAAATTCACTGTAATGCCTTGGAAGGTGCCACAGTGGTTTTGCAAAAGGAACAAAAGGAAAGGTGTTGTTTGGAAGGATCCATGCATTGCAGAGAACTGGACATCACCCTAAAGTTTCCCTTAACCAAGTGTACTAACAGTGCTGCAGGTCTGAGGTTCTGCTTCTCCTGCTGGTGGCTGCTGACAATTGCTCTGGACCACACTTGTGCCCCAGAGCTTGAGGCAGACCTCAGGAGCACTGAGTCACCACATTCCTCTGGCACACTGGGTCGTGGAAATGGTGAAAGGCTGGAATCTAAATCCAAAACCACCGCCAGAGAAAAAAAAAATAAATAAAGTAGGGTTTGGAAGGGAAATAAAAGTTATTCCTGAGGGTTTAAAACAACCTCTAACTACAAATGGCTTGGGTGAATTCTTCCTGTGGACAGACTGTTCTACATCTCCACACTTATTCTTGCATCCTTCTTTGGTGCATCTGGTGTAGACTAAATTCAGTGCCCATCTGACGCAGCGTGGCAAACTGTACACAATAACAAACCCAAAAGTCACATTGTTCCTTCAGCTGTCGCTCCCCAAAGGGCAGCAGATGAAAGTTGCACCCTCTGTTCCAGTGGTGGGCGTTTGGGAATCTGGGAGTCTACAGCTCCTGTACTGAAACTTGGATTGTGGCTAGAGGTGAGCATGGCTACAACGTACCAGTACGCCATAAATTTTCTAGCAGAAAAAAACCTAAGACTGCATGCAAAAGAAGAAATAATTAAAGAAAGTCAATTTAAATCAAGTTTTTAAAACTTAGGAAATGCCAAACTGAAAGTTGCCTGGTCAACTTTAATTTAGGCTCCTTCCTGGTACAATGGAATTTTGATTCAGTCTTTAATTACACGATCACTTAATGTTTGTTTCACAAGATCATTTCCTCATTCAGTGCAAAGCAGTTGCCCAGGCAACCTTCATCTTTGCATTTTCAAATTTTGAGTGCTCAATTCAACAGTCTTTAGGAGGAAAAAAATAAAAAAAGGGAACATTTGTACAGAGTAACTGTGGACCTGGTCTAGGTGGTTTCCTTGGGGACGTGTGGTGCTTCTCCAAGAGGAATGAAGTTCTCTGAGAGAGTGAACACTTTTCCACAATAATTGTTCTGGCAGCAATCACACCTTCCCTTCCCCAGCCAAAACAAGGCCGTGGGTGACAAGTGCTGCTCTCTGCCGAGGTCCAGCACAACAGGGAGCAATGCTGAGCGCCCAAAAGATGCTCAAGCCCTCTCCAAAGTCATGGAGCCAGCCTCCAGCCACCAGGTGAAGTTGTGGTTTAGGCTCTGGGTGATTCCCAGCTGCCAGCACTCACACCCAGCACGGGCAGGATGGCAGAAAGTGAGATATGCTTTTGGCTATCACGGCACTCTGTTAGTTACTGTTCCACCCTGGCCCCCAATTAACTCCCTGCTCCAGCCTCAAATCAATTAGGTTTATGCCCCTGCCCAGTTCTCAGTGTGCTCCAGTCTCACATCAATTCTGCCTGCAGTGATTTAACAGTGATTTAGCCCCTGTCTCAAACGTACCACTTACCCCCCATGACATTGCAATCGTTCTACATTTATTTTCTCCTCTTTTCTATGCTTCTCCCCGCCCCTCCTCAATATGGGAAATTTGTCAAAGCACACTCTTTGCCTGGAGTTGTTTTGCTTTCACAAATTAGCACTTTCCAGTAACAAAATGGTTTGCCTAAAAAGAACAAAAAAAAAAAAAGGAAAAAAAATGTATCTCCACACAGCCTCTGGTGAGAGCTCTGTGGCCTCAGCTGATGGTTTCCTTCTCTGGCAACCTTTTGCTTCTACACTTCTCCTTAGCTCTCCTGGCTTTCTTCTGGGGACTTCAATATCAGTGAAGCCAGCAGCCACTGTGTTTTCTTGTGATGCTCATTCCACATTTTTAATTTGGGGAATGCCTTTGCAAGGCTTCATTCTTCCAGGTTTGCTCCTCTTGTGCACCCCGAGTGGACCTTCCCTGGACAGGAATTCAAGTCTGAATGACTACAGCCATAAAAGTCTCATTTTCAGTCCACCAGGACAAGGTGAAACGAGGCTCCAGCCTTGCTGGAAGGAACAGCACTGGGACTCTGCCCCGAGGGGCACTTTGGTGTGTTGGGAAGGTGGAGGCATTAGTGATGGTGTTTGGGATGGGTCTTATAGCTTAAAATGGGAGCTCATTCCCATTCCTCATACACACAAACAAAATCCAACAAACAAAACAAACCCCCCAAAAAAGAAAAACACAAACTTTTCTATTCTAAGCCTTGCTTCAGCACTAATTAGTATTTCCACCTCCCCATGCCAGGTAGAGAAGGCAAACAGGGATTATTCCTTTTCCCCATTACACAGCCAAACCATCCAAGCCACCAAAGAGCCACAGGCAGCAGCTCTGTCCCAGCACTCCTCGCTGGGCAGGAGGGTTTGACCCTGCTCCTCTCAGCCCTCGGGGAGTTCCAGCTTTGCCTGCAGTGAGCTGCCCCTCAGCAACGTGGGACACCCAGAACTGAGGGCTGGGGGCGAGGTGGCAGCTCGAGGTGCTGCCTGGCTGGAGGTGACACAGGCAGTGTCACCTGCTGCCTGGCGAGGGACAGGTGCCAGCCTGGCACTGCCGGCTCCGCTCCTTCACAGTTGCACAGATTTAGCCTCAGCTCAGCTCCTCTGGTCCTCCCAGCCCGCCTGCTTCCGGAAACTGGAGATATTATATTTCAGGGTGCTAAAGCGTTTGTATATCCCTGCCTTATAAAACATGCAAAAATGCCATCTGCAGTTAGCATGACTAACTCCAAGCACGCAGTCCTACTACAGATCCCCTCGCAGCTTTCTTCCTTTCATTGCTAAACACTTTTCAAGAAAGAAAGAAAAATCCATTTTTAGTGCTAATGCCACCTGCAGGTTGAAGAAAAACAGTTGCAAGATCCCTGAAAACTGAACAAACATGCCTTTTTGTCCATCCCCCCCCTTCCCTATCTAACCACAAGGAATGTTCCTGTGCAACTGCACCTTTTTTCTGAACGAAATGACTTTGTCCGTTGGAAAGTGACCTTTTCTCACTCTCAGATAACGTAGCTTGTCTTATCTGCTGGTGGAAACTTCCACCTGGCTGGTCGCTAGTGGTTTGTGGGGAGCCTAAAATTAAATCAGCAATTTTCTCTCATGTTGCTTCTGTAACTGCTCCTGGCTCCCCTGCCCCGCTGGGATGTAGGGATCTCAGTTGCCAATGACCCATCCCCAAGAAGTCTAATTCACATGGACACTCCAATGTGTATTTATCCACCTGCCAAAAACCATCTGGAGATGCTTCATGCTGTATTTGAACACTAAATGCAAACACTGCTGTTGGATGCACAGCCCCCATCCCTGACTGACACGGCTGCATGCTCCAAACACGAACCTGGGAGCTGCAAACTCCTTATTTTGGCACAGAATGCCTTCACCATGGTGCTTTCGAGCCTCATCTCAGTTCTTCAAAGTGGGATTAGTGACCCCAGACAGATTTCCATGAGGAAGAACCACCTTGTTGTGAAGAAGAAACTAACCCTAAACACACCTGGCCAGGCTCTGTTGTTAGCTCCATGTTAGTGCCACCAGCAGGACCGCCCGTGGCTGCTACCTGCCAAGACCACTCATGCCACACATTTTTCCCTCCATGGAGACTCATCCACGTGTTCTCCTCCCAGGCCCAGGCAGCACAGCTCTCACACCAGCTCTTCCCCTCCAAATGCTGCTGCTGGGAACGTCACCGCCACCACCGGTTCATCGTTCTCGTTGGTGGTACGCTTTCAGTCATGTCACAGACCCCGCTCTCAGTCTTACAGTGATTTTTCCTGCTGTGTGAATTCCATCTGGGAAGCAGTGAGCAGAGCTGGAACAGTCAAGTGTGTTTGACTTTGCCCTCGCCCCGAAAAGGGCATCTTGGACCTACATTTTGTAACCATTGGACTTAAGTACAGGAGACTGCGCAACCTCTGACACGAAGTAACGCGGAATACGATGACATAATGTTATAAGAACAGACAGAAATAATGTGGAAAAGCCCTTTCTGGCTCTAATAGGCAGCTGGTGACACAGGTGAAACACCTACTGTACCACTTAATAAAATTATTTTAATTTAGAATGGGAATGAAGAAATGGAGCCAATTACCTTAGTGGATCTGACAGGCAACCCTAAATGGATCCTTGGTTTGGGCCATTTTTATCCCTATGAATAATGATAAAATGACTCAGAAGAGATGCCTGAGGAAACACTGCACGCTCCCAGCCCAGATAATATTAATAAGGCAGGCTCCCAGCTGCAGAGAAAGAAACCCGAACAAATCATCATGTTTTCACTTGTGCCCCCTTTTCTTTGACCGAATTAGAGGAAAGGAGGGTGGGGAGAGAAGGGGAAGGGGAGAGGATGTGGGGGAGTGCCTGCCCTCCCACACCTGAGCGGATGACAACGTCCCTGTCACCTCCAGGCACGCTCCAGAAGGAGTTTGCAGCGTTTCCGTGGGCAGAAATAATATTCGTGGCAGCACTTAGCTGGGTTAAAAAAAAAGTTTCAGGGCAAAGAAATGCTGTTGCCGTAGGGTGTGGAGGGACTGACAGACAGGAGCAAGGAGGAACACTGTACCCCCCTGCAGAGAAATAATAAGTATTTGTGGAGGGTGCAAGTACAGGAGGGATTTGCTACCCCCATGGATGGGTCCAGGCACTGGCCAGGGTGGACAAATGGTCTGTTCCAGTATGGCAACTCCTATTTTCCTGTGAAAATACAGATTTCATGGTGCAAGATCAGTTCTGTCAGATTAAATCAAAATGCAATAATCACTGAGCAATTGCCATCTGATATCTAAATACCCCCACCAGCTTTATCCTACTATTAATTTTAAAACAGACACCTCAGAGAAGGAGGATTTTTATTTTTTTTTCCCAGGGAGAGGAATAAAAATCCTCTGAAGTGATAAAAATTAATCTCAATTCATGTTAGTTTCAGTGACAGCGATTGTACCAGGCACACAGGCTGTCCAGTGGTATTTCTGGGATGAATTCTGCATCTTAAAACAAGACAGAAGAGCCTGAGAGATGTTGTTTTGTAGGAAGAATTCCACCCCCCCCACCCCCCTTCTCCAAAAAAATCATCTTCCACCGTAACTTCTGGGCAGAGAGGCCACAGGAACCGCTGTGCCTTTAAGACCAGATGTAACCTGCAAATCAAAAGGCCACAGCATTCACCCATGTCATTGTCCCCTGAAAGATCAAAACCTCATTATATACTTGGTGGAATATCTGTTCTTTTAAAGGAGTTTATATATTTCTCCTCTTTTTTTTTTAAATTTTATTTTTCTAAGAGCCCCCACCACTTCTTCTTTTCTCCATCTATTCTTATCACTTTCGAATTACAGAGATCTATTTTCAGATGAGCGCACCGAACAAAACCTTCCCTTCATCTGGGTATTTTTTTTCCCCCTCTCCTCTCTCTTTTTTTTCCCCCCTCTTTTTTTCTTTTCTTTTTTTTTTTTTTTTTATTTCCCAACATGGCGGTACGTGCTTATGCCCGCTATCTGCATAAGTCTTTTGTGTATTGCTAATGGAGTGCTGGAATTGTGGCAGCTCTGAGCAGGGAATACATGTGAGCAACAATATGCTGACAGACCCCTCAGTGGAATCTAATCTGTTCCAGCTCATGCACTCCTCAGAAACTATTTAACTTTCATTAAACTGTGTTTGATATCAGCTAAATAGAATGCATACGGCACCAATATAGCTCATATGGTCTCATTCATTCGATCACAGCAGTGCTTTTTTCTTATATTTTCCCCCCACTTGTGTCAGTACCCGGTATAGCTGGGTAAATAGGAGACCTTTGAAGATATAGTTAGTACTCAGATTTCTTTATTCTTTTGTGCTGGTTTCTTAGTGTTGAAACAGTGATTCATGTATGTCTCAGACAGCCTCCATTAATTTCATGTAATGTAGCTTTTATCTCGTAGCTGGGACAACTATCTCCAGCGCTGTCTCCCTACAGCATCTCTCGCGCAGCAGCCCCTCCGCCTGCCCACCTCCCCCCCAGCGCCCCTTTTTCTCTCACCAGCAGCTCATTTCTGGAGAATTTACTTTTGTTTTCTTACGTTGGGTGGGTGGGGGGGAATAA
>VYZP01042864.1:233563-285058 GCA_013400635.1 Hypocryptadius cinnamomeus
ATAAATAAAAGAGGGCTAAGATTGCAGAGGAGAAGTAAGGTAAAGATCTCCCCGTCCGCGTGGATGTCTTTATGCCTCGCGGAGGAGGAAAAAAAGGCAGGGGGAGCGGGGAGGGGAGGGTTTGGGAGGAGTGGGCTAAAATATCTTTCGTGGCAGCGGCTGGATAACAGTTTTTTTAACCTATTCACAGCGCACTAATTTGATTATGAATGCAGCACAGTAGGAGCATGCAGTTTCTGGGGAGCGGGAGGAGGGGGCGACGGGCACTGGATTTACAAGCCGGGGCTGTTCAAAAGTTTGAACGGTCAAATGCGCCTTAAAAAAAAAAAAAAAAAAAAAAAAATGTGCACGTCAGTTCTTCAGCACCACCAATGAGCAAGAGCANCCTCCAACGGTCATGAACCCCCCAAAAAATTTTTTAAAAATCCTCAACGCCAAAGCAGCCAGCCCTTCAAACCACAGAGAGGTGCAGTGAGTGTGTTACCACCACAAATAACCATTGTGAGTCCATTTGTAAATAAAAAGAGAAAAAAGCTGGTTTGCCTCTTTTTTCCCCCCCCTTTTTCTTTTTTGCCTCTTGACTGATCCAAATGCATTAAAGACTTCTTCACCTTACAAGGAGGATGGAAGAAGGAAAGCAACATCAACTTGATTGGGAAAAGTGAAAGCGATTACCTCACGCTTTCTTTCAAGATTTTTTCCAATTACGTTTTATTAAATCCAAAGGAATAATCACAATTTTTTTTATATATTGCTTAAGAGAAACAACATGGGGTCCTTTGGTAGAGGGAACCCAATTATTTGGGATATTATTTCGCGAAACCTTTTCATTTTATTAGTATACCAGAGGGTTTTCACATTCGCCAGGCTAAGTCCTAACTATTATTACTTTTTGGGAAGAAGTGTCTCACCGGGGCAATTAATTCTGTGCATTAACACCGGTCGCTGCTGTGTCGCACGTTTTAAACCGGAGGAGGAACGCGAGCTCCCCGCGCGATTTATCATCCAGTTCAGAACGGGGTCACCGACGCCAGCCCAGGTAATACAAAATGAGCTTTTTTTAGAGGAGATTTTGCTGTGCAGCAACTTTGCAAAGTCCCAAGCTGCACCCGAGTTTGCTGGCGCTCTGAGCACAAGCCCTGGGTCTCCAGGCAGCGGCTGCCAAAGGGAGAACACAAACGTGCCCTATCTGCTCCCTGGAAATCAAATCCTACTGCAGCAACTTCGCTCCCGAGCCCGCCGAGGCTGCGCAGGCAGGGAAGGGCTTGCTGCTAGCCAGCCAAAAGGCTGATCCAAAAATTATGGAGATAAGCTTATTGACATTTTTACTGTACGTTATTAATCTTATTAATAGCGTTAACAAAGGCTAATTGAAAATGCATCATCTGTAATCACGTCAGTCTCCAGTTTAGGGCATTTTTGTCAAAGTAAACCGTAGAGGAGTAATTCACACTCTGCTGCTGTTTGCCCTCAGTTTTGGGGAGGCAGGAAGGAGGACGGGCCGATTTCACTGAGCTCCACACAGCCCCGAGTCAGAGGCAGTGAAATTAACGGCTGTGGTTTCCGGCACTGTGAGCCCAGAGATAAAACCAGCTTCAGGTTTAGCACTGCAGGATGAGCGTGCACGGGGCCAGGGGTGGCAGAGGCAATGCTTGCCCCCTTTCTGTTGCAGCCAACACAAGATCCTGGTCCTGGCACCTCTGCTACAGGTACCAGCAACAGGCATTGCCTGTCCTGATGCTTTTCCATTCCAAAAAACAGGCCATGATAAAAATATTCTTGTAGGACAAGCGGCAAGCAGGCACATGGGAAATGGACTTGGGGAGCAAAGATGTTTCACTCTCTAGTGAGTGACAGGAAAACCCAAAGAGCAGCTTTTGCACCTCCTGACATGGTACAACAAGCACTGTGAAGCCTCTCCCAAAGGGACGGTGCCAGCACAATCCCACAGCCACACACAGTCGCTGGAAGGGTCCATGGCAGAGATCCCTCAGGTCACCAGGAGGAAAGGTGCCACCACTGTCATTGCAGCATCTCCCCACATGCCCTGTTGCAAAGCCACCTCAAAATTATGTTGCCCTATTTCCTTGCAAATTAGAGGCAGCACAGCCCTGACCTGTGCTATGGCCACCCTGGGCATCCCCACAGCACAGGGAAGGGTGCTGGGTATGGAAGACCCCCTGGCACAGGGAAGGGTGCTGGGTATGGATGGCCCCCTGGCACATAGAAGGGTGCTGGGTATGGATGGTCCCCAGCTCTGCTTGCCCAGGAGCTTGCACTGTTTCTCCTCCTCTGGACACTCCACATTATTTTATCTCTGCTGTGGGACAGTTGGGGAAGTGCCACTGATCCCCCTGGCACAAAGTGACAGCTTTCACATCACGGAAATTCAAGATCTTTGCAAAACCCACAAGCTGCTCACACATCCCCAGAGCCCTCCCCAGGACACAGGCAACGACAGCACTGGCCACAACCACGCTGCACAACCCAGAAGAGCTCACCTCTCAAAGCCAAAACAGAGCATACAGCAATGCACAAGCCCCCTCACACCCATTTTTTACAAAATTATTTCAAGTTTTCTGCAACATCCATGCTCCTGTGCACTGCTGCCAATGGCAAGCAGAAGGATGGGGGAAGAGCTGAGGCCGGAGCGGCGGGGAAGCGCTGGAACACCGGCGAGCAGCCGCCCGAGCGCTGTGCAGCCAGGTAGAGCTGGGAGAGGCGTCTCTGATTCATAATTTCTGCTCAGCACTTCTCCTGTGCTCTAATGAAAACCGTGGCATATTGGTCGCTCTCGCTGCCAAGTGATATGGCCATGCCCTCTCCACAGTATCCAGCTACAAACACGCTTGATGGGCACTCTCCGGGGGGACTGCCTGCGCTGGTTTTACATTGCTAACATATGTAGGTACACCTGAAAGCTGCAGCCTGCCACTTCTCATGGACCTCGCTGGGGTACCTTTGCTCTTTTGCCACCAAGGGTTAATTTTCTAATGGCTGCTTTGCTGCTGAAGCTGGCCAAGTTTTTCATCGCCTGCAGAGCACCACAAGCTGTGATTTGGAGCCAGAAAACACCATTAATTTTCTAAATAGGAAGGATCACATATGTAAACTGTCTGGGTCTATAACCAGTTGGGCAGGTAGAAGGCAAAGAGAAGGAAAGAGGATTTCTTTTTTTTTAAACACCAAAGCAAAATAAACCCAAGGCTGCTGGCTGCACTGAAGTTTCTTGGCAAAGCTGGGCTCCCCCTTGCCTTCCCCCAAGCCCCCACCCCACACACACACACTCTCAGCATCACCCATGGCAGTGCTCATTTTTACTGGAAAAGGTCAGCTGGATGATTTATTGAACAGTTATTGAAGCTTTTTTACATGAGGCTGTATGGAAGAGTTACTGGAAAATTGAAGGAACCAGCTTGTGGTTCGTATCAGAACCAGGCCCACAGCCTTCCCGGGGCAGCGTGGCTTAATCCTGCCCCAGCAGAGGCACTGAGAGCTCCCCTTTGTGCCCATGGAGCTGGCAGGTGGCCTTGGAATTCTGCTGGAGCACAGAACTGACATGATGGGGTCTGGTGTTTGCTCCCCACACCACCCTCCTCTCAAACACCCACAGCAGCCAATGCCACAGGGATGCCTGTTTTCCTTCAGCCAGGCACATGCACAAGAACAACCTTCTGGTGGTGCAGAAGGAGCAGATGAAACTCCAGGGGCTCTCCTGCCCGGGGTGCAGCTGCCCACATCCCCTCCTGCCACTGGCCGCGCCTCAACTTCTCTATGTACAAGCTGGTGTGCAGATACTGACCACAGAGGGGTGCTCTGGCTCTTAATTAATTAATTAACACCTTCTGCAAGGCACTTGAAAGGTCTTTGGTGGAGGGGACTACCAAAGTTCATATTATCAAGTGACTTAGGAGGCCAAAAAAAAATTTTTAATCTGCTTTTTTTGCAAGTCTTTCATGCAACGTTTGGCACTGCGCAATTCAGCTTTCCAGCTTTTTTGTGCCCCTCCACAAATACTTTGGAGCTGCCTTCTCCTCCCTTTGTGAGCTGAGAAAGGCAGGACCAAAGGCTCCCTCGACTGGCAACCACCACACTCAGACCCAGCGCCACCCAAATCACAGGGGACACCCCAGCTCCCCAGGGCAGAACAAACCCTCTCGCTGCAGACCAGGGCAGAAAAATTAAATTTTTTCCAAGTTACTCAGTACAGGAAAGACACAAGGAAACACGGGGCTTTTTCTCTTTCAGGGGCTGTGTAAATACCGAGGCAATCATAGGCTGCTTGCAGCTCTGATTGCACCGTGACCTCCCAAGGCCTGATCCTGCACTTATTCCCCACTGCAGCAGTCATCCCAAGCAGATGCAAGAACCACGGCAGGATCAGGTCCTTAATTAGTTCAATATTCTCCCCCCACCCTCTGCCTTTCTCCACTTCCCCTCCCAAGGAAGAGTATTATTCATTAAGGGCTGAGCAGAGCCCACCAGAGCTCATTTTAGCTGAGCTCTCCCTATGATCTTCCCAAGCCTTTAGCAGGGAGCGAGCCTTGGACTCTCTTTCATGGGCTGCATTGTGACCTGGCTTCAAAGTGTGCAAAGAGGTTCCACGGCTCCCTTTGTGCAGCACAGTCTCTTAATTGCACTTTTAAACACAGTGTAATTTTTGTAATTAACATTATGGTTTCAGAGGGCAGAGAAGCCTGCACTATGCTAATTACAAACTGGAGTAGTCGGAGTAGAAATCCAAGGCTCTGGTTGCTGGGGCCGAATGCAGTTTTTATGAAGGATTTCAAAGCTCCTCCGTGGGCTCTGTGTTCTGAGTTATCATTAGCATTTGATAACATAAAGAATTTTTATAACATGTGACAGATTTCGATGTGAAGATCTCACCTGATAACTGGAAAATTTACATAAAGATCTTCATTAGCTCTCTGCTCACATTACTGCGAGCGGAAGAACTACAGCGCGCTGTCTCCCTGCAAGATGGGGCTGGGGAGCCCAAGAATTCGTGCTTTATAATAAAATTTATAGCACCTTGTGAGGGGAGGTTATAATAATCCTCGATGATGTTGGGAATCAGAGCAATTCAGAGTGGAAGGGAGCGCGAGAGGTGACGGGAAGGGATATTTCAGGATTGCCACGCAGCGGAGACCGCTGGCTGCGGCAAAAGCCATAAAACATCTCTGAGCAGCTGCTCAAACCCCCTCCAGAGACCCCAGCACAGGCCAGGACCCATCCAGGCTCCATCCCATGGCCATCACAACAGTCTGAGGTGGCCTTTTGGATGGGGCAAATGAGGGTTTACCATCACTCCTGGTGCCTCTCCGCTTGCTGCCGGGCAGAGGGTGGCTGCATCCCTGTGGGATGCATTGCCCTCCACAAGGAATACTTCCTTTGCTGTTATGGATACAGAGCCTCACATCATCACCCAGAAACCATTAGTAAAAGCTGATCACTGTCCCTCTCTTTTACAATCATAACATCCCATGGCTTCTCCTAGGACAAAACACAATGTTTCCCGGGCATCTGCACTGCCCCAAGACCTTTCTATTGCCTGGTGAAAGCAGCCTGGCTGCTTCCGGGGGACACTTAACTTTCTAAATGTTTCATATTTAATATAACCTTCAGTAAATAAATTGCTCACCAGCACAGTGCCACAAATTAAGAGCTGACACCCACAGAGCTGCTCCATGGCACACTCCTGCCACACTGAACCAGCCAGGGATACCTCAGAGAGGGATCTGAGCAATGGCCAGACCTTAAACTCATCACACCAACCTCAGCCTACCAGGCTTCCTCAGAGTCTTTTGATGCCATCAGCACCTGTTTTCTGAATTTCTTCTCAGGCTAAAAAGCCTCCCCACCACATTCAGCTTCAGGTGGAATAAACTCTCTTGCTCTTCCCACAGGAAAACCAAGCACTCTCACCAGCTGGTGCACAAGTTTCACTGCAAGTCTCCAATGGGACTGTTAAAACCACTGGGTGTCTCAGACAAGCCTCCTTACTCCTGCTGCATGTGCAAGAGCCACACTGGGACCTCCAGAGTTGCCTCTGCAATGGAATCTCCTTTCCCTCTACTTTTGCAAGCCCAGTGGTTGGAGAAACCAAAAAGCAACCTTAGATCAATGATCAAACTTTCATAGTAGATGGCTTTTATTTTTACAAAATATTTGCTTCCAGCAGAGTATATCTTAATTTACGAAAGCAGAAATCTGTCATTAAGCTTTGACCCAGCTTCATGGCATTGTCAAATGCAATAACGTATCTTTTAATAGTTTTATATCAAGTAAGGACATAACATATCATTAGTTTAAATGTATTTGCAAGCAATTACCCCCACCAGGATATTTGTGAATGCTCATGCAAAATTGATGAAATTCTGACATGCTTAAACATTGTTCATTTAGCTCTATTCCTTATGTATAGAAAAAATAGAATAAATAATTCTGCTGCCACTTGCAAACTACTGCTCGGCATTTTCATTCTGTTCGTGGCTTCTGTCCTGCCTTTAAACTATAGCCCTTGGTGATCATTTGGAAAAACAGTTTCATATATGTTTAATTTTAAATAGATGTACTAGATTATTCATTCCTCTTATTATTGTTCAATGCAGTAATTTAAACATGGACTAGATTTAGTGCATGTCAGCTGCCTTTCTTTTACAAAATGGGATAAATTATTAAATGAGTAGAGGTTGTTTGACAACGGGTTTTCCACTACTTCACAAAAGAAAGACCTTTGACATTCAGCTGTCTTTTGCAAAGAATAAAGAGCAAATCAATTAAGCCTCTATCCTGTGGTTCAAAACACACTGTTATGGCACATTCTTGCTTACCTCTAGGTTGATTTGGGAAGACTCAACCCATCTCAGTCGTAGCACGAGGTAAATTATTGATGTCATCGTCAGGTTGCCTTGCAAGCTGCACTCTCTGGCTCAAGCACCTTCAACAGAGCCATTCCTACAGCTCCTCTACTCACTCCCAGACCTACAGAAAATTCCTATCAACCTCTGGCAACATTTGCCACCCACTTGGAAGATGTGTTTATTTTGGGCTGCTTCTTGCAGGGGCTCTGGCTTTCTAAGAAATGTCTTCATTGACAACGGTCAGGAACTTTTGTGTTTACAACTCCTATGAGAGAAGATGCCCGAGGAGGTGAAGGGGACATCAGGTGTGAGGTGATCAAAGCTAATTTTATTAAGTTTTTTGGCTCTGTAGAAACCAAAAGTGAAGGGTTTTTTCCTCGTCCAGAATTAAGATTTTTGCATTTTCACTAAGTGTAGTTGATCACCCCTCACATTTTTTCCATCATGTTTTTCCACTTCTGAATGACACAAACATTTCACAAGCTAAGGGCTGATCCAGAATAGAAATGTAAATCACTGGAAGTACACTTGGAAAAAGACTACCCAGCCTGGGAGTCTCCCAAGCCCCTTCCTCACCTGTGAAGGATGCTTCCCTGCTGTCTTTAGGCTGGAACTTCATTCACTTCAGTTTCTACCATCCCAAGTGACAGGATTTGCATTTGCTCCCCTGGGGCACTGCTCCTGCCAGGAAGCTCTCCATACTGCTCAGCTCCAGCTTTCTATTTCTCCCTTTTCCCTGCAGGACTGGAGCTTTTTGAGCCGTGTGACAGCTCACAGGAGGTCTTTGGGCCTGAGGACTGCCCCAAGGCCACCTGCACAGAGAGATACTGGGGCTGCAAGTGCCACCATACAAGAGGGAGAGATGCACATTTTTGAGCCAATGATTAATTTGGAAATGAAAAAAAATGAAAAAAAATCCAAAGTTATGTCTTCCCATAAATCTTTCCTGGGCTGCAATATTTTTCCTCACAGCAGAACTATGAAGACAACAGATGTGGGGTTTGTACCTGCATTTTCTCTTGGGAGGAGCTTGTACACACCCTGCTCGGGAAGCGCCCACCGAATTTTGCAAACTCCTGCAATCCCACTTTAGAGCACTGCTTCCTGAGAAAAGGTTAAACGAGGTTTAAGTGCAATGTAATAAACCTTCACTGTTCATAAAGTCGTGTGATAAATGCACGTGTGGTTACTCTGGATAAAAGCACCGAGGTCAGCAGGCAGAGCTGGGAAGCAGCAGCCCCACGGAGCCAGATCCCAGCACAGGGCTGCCCATCCATCAGCAGGGTGGGATGTTCCAGTGTTCCAGCCCATTCCCAAGCAGCTCACCCCCAGATGGGATAGCGCCTCACCCACCACAGACACACCACCTGCACAAAATAAGAAAGTTCTGGCACTTCCAAAAGGAGTACAGCACTGATTGTGGTGCAGGTGAGCAGAATGGCATTTCAATTATTATTGTTATTTTAAAGTGAAACTCTGATTGCTAGAGGCATCCCAATTTTATCGAGCTCATTTTATTTTCCCTACATATATTTGAATAATATGTCCTTTGCTAGCAATAAAAAATTGTCATATACCCCCTCACCACGAGTAGCAGTTTATATAAACATAGCATTGTCCTGATGAGCTCAGATATGAACCTCTTTGATTATAGAATTTCTCCACAATCTGCAATATTTATGACTTAGAAAAGGAACCAAGGGGGAAATGGCCTGCAAGGAGCTATTGTGCCTGCAGACTTGATTCACCAGGTAGGGATGTGGTCACAGAATAATGATCTTGCTGAAAATAATAATAATAAAAGTAGTAGTAAAACAGTATGAACTTTCAGTGTATTCCTCACTTTGAGAGACTCAGTAACATGGCAATTTTAGCCCTGAGGGGCTAAAACTCAACACCAAGGTGGCCAAAACCCCTCTTTGCCAGCATTTCCAGAGTGTTGAGCTGCTCCTGTGTGTGAGTGCAACCACCAAGGGCCCTGGGCAGAGCAGGACAAGGACAGGCACCCTTGGTGACACATGGGACAAGAGACTGATGAGCAGCAGAGCAGTCAAGGCTCATCCTCTGCAGCACAGGGACACTGGAGAGATGGTGTTGGTCTGAAGAAGCAGTAAAGCTTCACAAAGAATGGAGTAAATGGGAGAAAGATTTCCATCCTCAATTATGCCAAGCCCAGACAATCCAGCTGGTGAGAGGGAAGAGGGATGTTCCCCGTGGGACACCTAGCAATAAGGACTTTACATCAGCAGCACATCACGAGACAGAATCACTCCGAGGAAAAAGAAAAACAGAACGAGAGCTGCTTTGGAGAGGCTTCTTCAGGGGTTGTATCCTCCAACCACCACGTGGCCACAGTGCACAAAAGCTGTGAAATGTCACAGAGTGGAAGATCAGCCACGTTCAAGAGGGCACTTCCTCCCCCCCACCACACTGCCAGAGGCCTGGGGCAGACAACCCCCAAAGCCAACCCTTTATACAACAACACTCGGCTGGAAGCAGAGCTGCTCCACCACCCAGGCACTTGTTATCGTGAGGGCCCAGCCAGAAATTGTGTTTTTTACAACAATTTCCTCCGAATTGGATTTTCATCATGATCAGAGAGCCATTTACTGGAAGCAATTGCTAATTACACACGTGCCCCCTGTAGGGAGGATGTACAGCAAAATGAGCATTTTGGTGGGAATTTCTCATACGTCGTACCTCCCACAATTTCACCCATGGACATTTTCCAACAGGACAGGCTCAAAAGTTCTTCATCTGACTTCAGCAAGAGTCTTGGCTCAGCACAGTCCTGTGAGAGTCTGCTGTATATGTTTTGGCCAATTAGGAAACAAAACATGAAAACAAATACTCCTTTAATCACTCTGAAAATCCCACAGGGCACCTTGTCCATCCTGCTGACAACTGCAATATTTTTCTTTAGTCTATTCCCACTATGGTTTTCACTGGCCAGCATGGCATGGCTTTCCTAGATCTCTCAGGAGACCAGTCCACAGACCACTAGCCTGTATTTTTTTTTCCATGGCTTGAAGTTTTCCTTAGCTCAGTTTCATGCCATTACTCTTTCCACTTAAAACATCCCAGATAATTCTCCTTATGCATACACCAGCAGCTTTCCTGTCTACCCAAACTCCTTACAGGAGATATCTTGGATTTTTTTGCTCCTAAAGAAGCCAGGCAGCCACATCTGCTGAGGATGGATTTCACCACTTTGGCAAGGAGCTGTCTGAAGATATTTACTTCCAATGTCAGATCCTACATTTATGGCTGTGTGAGCCTCTCACATTGCAGAGGAGCTTTAGTCTAAGCCCAGCTTTGGGTGGAAATTCACCCTGAACCCAGGAGGTTCTGGTTCCTCTCCCCAACACTTTGTGTGTGCATCCAGCACCAACATTTCTGGGTTACACACCTAAATAAAATTATGACTATTTATTTCCTCCTTCATATATGACAAAACAAATCACCCCAATAATTGCAGCATCTCGCCTCAGGACCTGCAGGAGCTGCCTGCAAGAACCATAAATCCTTTTATGGATTTACAGCCACACAGTTACCTTGTGATATCCAAATAAACCCACCTGGATGAAAACTGGGGAGTCAAATTTATTCCTGGAGCAACTCTGCTGAACGCCCTGGAGTTCTGGACTTCAGAGCATGGGATTTTCCCTTTTCAGCTGCATGGGATTCTTTCAATAAAGGTATAATAAGGAGAGTAATGAATAACCTCATTTTGTTTAGAGATTTGGGGACCACCTTTAGAGCTGGTCAAAGCAGCTGGGATAAAACATTCTCCATCAGGAAACATCATTTTGTTGGATAGGAACTTTTTGCAGGAGCCAGCATGTTCTGATAGAATTTCCTTTAGAACAAAAATTGAACCATGGCGTTTTGGTGAGAATAAACCCTAAAATTAAATTTCATTGGAACAGAGCAAGTCAATTATTCATTGCCAAAGAAAAAGCTGTTCTGAACTGTTACTTTGCATTATATCCCTAATTATAAAAGAAATACTGAATTGGAATGAAACCTTTTGATTTATTGAACCAGAACATTTTGACTAATTCAAAAGAGCATGTCCCAGAAATGTGTTTTTTACAGGCAATTTCAAACTTTGTGCCAGTTGTTCTGATTCAGAACAGATCTCTGTGTTTTGAAACCACAGATTTCCCAGTTAAATGGAAAGAGGATGCATGAGAAAACCCAGCAGTTTGCACAAAATTACATGTAATATTGCTCCTCACACTCCCAGAGCTCATTGCCCACCCAGCCCAGCCACATCCCCACCCCTGTAATCGCCTGCAGTGGGGAGGAAACGCAGTCACCAGGCTATTGAGTGGTTAACTACACAACTGGTACCTAATGGTCCTCATTTGCATGATTTTAATAATAATGAGCAAAACCAAACAGTTAACTTGCACTTTCTACCTCAGCAAAACCGAGCTGTAATTGTGTAGAGAATAATTTTATGGGTGAAGTGTGCCCTATATTATAAGAGATTAGAATAAAGTGCTCTAACATTCAATGTCTTAGCAGGTGCAGGCACTTACCTGGGCAATTAAAATCTTTTTAATATACAAATCACAGCCAATGAGACTACCAACATGACAAACTGGATCTTTGAGGACATACTGTGTTTGTCTAAAATAGATTTTTGTTTGCTAGCAATAATTTCTCTAACTTTTGTTTAAAAGAGCAAATGATGAATGCAGACAAATTGGCAGGAGATCCTTTTTAAAAAAAAAATATTTCTGTGAAAGCATGCATTACATTTCCACCTTTGTGTAATACAGGCATTGATACCTTTTACCTAATACCTCTTCTAAAAAAAATAAATCTGTATGCAACAATTGATATTACATTTTAAAATTGTATCTGCTGGGGATTCTGAGCTGAATAGAGTTTGGCCTTGAAATAAGAATCTGATCATGGAAAGCACATTAATTTCTTTAATTGATGGATTCATTAAGTTCATTAAATGCCCTCCTTTGTGCTCAGAGCATTCTGTGAATGTGAACAGGTAAGATAAGTGCAATGTTTCCTGTCAGAAAAAGCATTTCCCAGTTACTCCTGAGCAACATCACAACTTAAAAAAAATAGGAAAACTTAATTCGGCCACCACCCAGCTCTGCACATAAAACCACACTGGGTTAGTGTTAACTTGTGAATCTCTGCTACCTTTTAAAAAGCAGGATTTTGCATGCAAATATCAGCCAAAACAGTGAAGGACTATCAGTAATTTTAAGGAGTGAAGGCAGAAAAGTGAAGTTTGTCACCCAGGCCCATCACTTCTCCCACCTGCAGTCCAGCCCAGGGATGTAGACCCATCCTACAGGAGCAGGGCAGGAGGTGCTGGATCACCCACAAACCGACTTCCCAGCACCCAGAAAAACAGTTTGGGCAAGGACAGCGAATTGGGGTTGGCAAAAATTAATGTCCCTTTCTCCTTGTTGCCGGGTGGAAAACAATCCTGGTGGTTTCCCAAGCAGGAAGCAAAGTCTGGCAGCTTCCTCACTCATTCACACCTCTGCCTGCACAGAGGTGCAAATTGCACCTCCCAGAGCTGCCTCTCCAAGAGGGTTTATCCTAAGGGAGGGTAAGCTTAGCTGCACAACCACCCCTTGAGCAAATCCTCTCCTGGAAGGCAGCTTTCATCCAGGGACACTCCTCAACCTCAGCTCCACAGCAGGGTCCCTTCGGTCTGAAGGAATTGCCACAGCTCCAGTATTTGCAATTATGGGGACATGCCAAGCCTGTTCTGGCTGCGCCAAGAGGGATCACAGCCTTTCCCATCTGGGAAACAGGCTGGGGAAGAGAGGTGCTGGGTGCCTGGAAGAAGCTGGAATAATTCAGTGCTGGAGGCAGACTGAGAAATGAGTTGTGTGAAGACCAGCAGGGAGGCACTAAACCAACCACAGACAGAGGCAAGCCACGGACATGGTGTGGGATCACCCCGTTGGGAAGTGGCCTAAATTCCCACAGGGCAAAGAATGACATCAGTTTACACACAAACAGAGTGTGCTCAGCAACTGAATGAGTATTTGGCTGGAAACTGGGGCAACTTCAAACACTTTGCAGGTAAGCCAGGAGTCCCAAGAGAGAGTTGCTCCTCCTTGGAAGAAGTGGTTGGTTTCCAGAGTTTTGGTTTTGTGAATGAGTGGAAAATACTCCTAGCATGTCCAGTTAAGATCTCTTCACAATATATGAATAAACACAGGCTTTTCCACCTCAAGAGAGGTTTCAAGACTTGCTAAACCACACGCCTTGAAAAAAGTTGTTTCCAAACCGGGCTTCAAAAGTTATGTTTCCAAACTAGGCTTCCCATTCCAGCCTACAGAGAGAGACAGGCAGATACTTGGCATGACCACCCCTGCCACAAACACCTTCTCCACGCCCCAGGTCTCTGACAGATCTTCCTGTGCAACTGGAAATGAGCAGCTTGGGCTCTTCCTCTGCATCTGGGTGATCTTAAGTTTTTATCACAGCACTGCCCAGATGGGGCATTGGTCTCTTGGAGATCCTTCCTGTGCTGAGCAGCAATGCTTGCCAGAAGCTCATGGAGAAGCTAGAGAAAGCAGCAGCAGCCCACCCTCTTTGCTGAGGGGGTCATTTGGCTGGCCCAAAATCCCCAAAGAGGTTTGCGAGTCTGGATCTCCCTCATCCTTCTATTTTAATGCTTATGTCATTAACCACAGCACACTTGGTTCCCTTCTTGTTAAACCATAAACATGGGAAAATCCCTGAAGTTACCAGTGCCTTAAAAAAAAAATAAATAATGCAAGCTCTGCTTCTGCTGCGGAAACAATTTAAACCCAAGCTTTGGTTTGCACCCAAGCTACTTCTTAAAGGAGCTTAAAGCACTTTAATGTTCAGACATTCTTGCACGCCCAGTATCAACATTTTGCCTCGCGGTCTCTTCCAAGTTCGCTGGGAAATGCACATCTGCAACTGCTTTACATACTTTTTGCATTCTCATTTCCTAGGCCAAAAGTCTTCCACTATCAAGCCACAAATTAATCTAATTATTTGGATATTTAGGCCTTTTAGGCTCGAGTCAGCAGAGAGTTAGGCATGTGTCTAATATTGCCTCTGCAACGTGACTGCTGGGGGACTATTTAAAGATAAGCACATGGCTAAACACTGCTCTGAATTAAGCCTCAGCATCTTCAGAAGCTGGCTTGAAACAAACTGGGGTTTAGGCACGTAAAGAATTGCCTTGGAATAGAAAACCAGAGGATGGGAAGGTATTTAGCAGGTGTGCACAAACACCCTATGAAAGGAATAGATTGTTTTGGACAGAAATACTCAACACGTGGCTGAGATATCTGCAATGATTAGGAGAAGGGAACAATTTTTAAAAAGAATTATTTTTGTAACTCATTGTATGGCAGCTTTGAGGAGACTTATTTCACCTTTAGCACTGTCTTTTAAGACTGGTCAATGATAAATTAGAAGCTTTTTTCCACAGCACAAACATGAAGGTGTCAGGTTCTGCAAGGGGCCAGCCTTGCCTCGACCCTCTGGTCTGTGTGGCCTAAAGAAAAACAATTCCCAAGAAGGGCTTGCCACCAAAAATCAAATGTGCAATATTGTAAGTAGTTAAATGAAAGGAAGTAAGAGTGAGAGCAAACTGTAAGAATCTCTATCATGTTTCCAACCACAATTTGGGCATTTATATGCAATACTTACAAACATTTAAAGAAGCTAAATTATCCAAGGCCCATTATCCTGATGTTCAAATTCCACACATGACTGTGCTCTGGGGGAATGGCAGAAATGTGACACCCCTTCAGGGACCACCCCAGGACAGCCAGCAGAGGGGACACCCAGACTTGGAATGCCGGGGATGGAGTCTTTGCTTGTCCTGGGGAGGAACCATCCCTCAAAAGGCAAATTGTGAGGCCCTTGAGCAACAAACCTCCCAAAACACCAGCGGGGTGCCCAAAAGCACCCCAGCAACACCTGGGGAGGTGGGCTGCTGCCTTCTCATGGCTGAAGTCCTGCTCCCTGCAGGGCTGGGGCTCCTGCAGCACCTCCATCCGCTGCCACCCACTGGCTGCGTGACCTCGGCGGCGCTCATGATCCATGGTCCCATCAGCCTCACCGTTTACAGCAGAAAAGCCATTTAGCCAGAGCCTGCAACCCTTCAGCCCACGATGCCTTGACAGCAGAGGTTATAGGAGGGGGAGAAAAAAAGGGGGGAGAGAAAAAAAAAAAAGAGAGGGAGAGAAAGAAAGAACAATGTGCAATCGGCACTGCATTAGAGATGGAAAAAGTACTTAAAGCCTGCAACATTCATCAAGGCTGAATACATAAATGCCACATTTTGAATAAGCCAAGCAAAAGACAATGACAAAGGAAAGGCGCGTTGCTTCAGGAATCTCTATCATTTTCATTTGCTGCTGTCAGGAACCTGTTTTTTGCCTCTCACTCTATCAGCCATTATAGCATTAATGAAGTAACCTCACATAGTTATTGACTGGCTTGTCAGAGTCCCTGCCTGATCCCTTAATAGAAACCATTGGTCTTCAGTTAAAAATGGGGTGAGCTGGGAGGTGCTGTGGGCATGTGCTGAATTTCAAGTGCACTCCTGAGGTTATCAAAAGCCATGAAATGCAAATTATTATATTTTTTAAACACACAGATTTCATGCAACTGAGCATATAAAATTGACTAATACTGTACTTTATGCATTCCTAATAATGTTTCCAAATATGCTCTGCATATGATCTTTCCCCAGAAAGTTGTGGGTGGTATTTGAATAAGCAGAAATGGGCCTAGTTTTATTTTGTGAATAAAGTAGTTTCCTGGACATTGCGAGTCTCTGTTCCTTCTAATATAAGGTAATGTTTATGCACTGTCTGTTCAAACAACACGGGTAATCCTTTGTCTGAATTTCTGTCTCAGATCAAAATCATTTTCCCTTCTTCATTTTTCCCCCCCCTCCTCCTTTCATAAAACATCCTAAGTCCCAGAACTAGTATATTCTCATTTACTTGAAATTGAGGGTTGGCAGAGGGTCTAGAAATAACTTCTTTTCCCAGAAGGTAATAAATCCAGGGAGTAATCTAAAACACTGAGTTGTTAATTCCAGTGCCACCACGCCACTGCCTGAGCTGCAGGTACCTCACTGAATCAGCCCTGGTGACAAGCAGCCAGGGCCTGCACATCCTCCTGCAGCAGCTTCTGGAGGATGAGGCATCCACAAAGCCTCTTCCAGCTGGGAAAGCTGCAAAATTTGGGACTGCTCACCAGTGGGAAAAGCTACAGGGTGACTTTCTGCAGGTGCCTCCAGGGAGGAGTGGACCATCAGGCCTGTGGAGTGAGGATGTTCATCAAGGCTCTTAACGTGGCACCCAGATGTGCACTTGGCACATCTGTAACCAGCCACACCGTGGCCCAGGCAGCAGCGAGTCCTCTCGCACACAGCACTCCCAAACCACACAGCCCTGCCCCCTGTGAGACCCAGTCCAGCAAACCCAGGCAACTTTCTGGGGTCAGGCTCTGCCTGCAGGGAAGGTTTGGACAGGTAGCCCTGATAAATAAACTTCTCCACTTTGAGCTCAGGAGAGCCTCAGAGGTTAAACATGACACTGGTTTTGAAAACAGAAACGAGCAGCCTCACGTCACAGACAGCGGCGAGAGGAAGAGTTCTACAGCCAGACCTGATTTGAGATTGTTCAGACCTCTTGGGTCTGCAAAACTGGGTTGGCATTCTCAGAAGAACAGACTCCCATAATAATTGTGGCACTCTCTCATTTCTGATTGGGCTAAAAATTCCCTCAGAACAACTCTCACGGCACTTCCACATCCCTGGTCTGAAATTAAGCAAATTTCTCCTGATGAATACTCTGTTTGTTGATTTGGTGACACGTTTTCTGAGTCTGAAATATTATGAAATTCTTTAATTCTGCCCCCTTCCCCCCCTCCCACCCCTTTTTCTTCAATTAATTATTTGCAGGCTGTTTCCCTCCATAAAAGACATTCCTTCTCATTGGGACATTTGGTGGGTAGCACGTTAAGAATGCCTTTCATTTAACCTTTTTCCAAAATACTCCCCGAGTCCTGTGTGTGCAGTGCTAGCAGCACATTTACCCATCCCCTCACACTATCATGGGAGGGACACAGGGCACCACAAAGACTCAGCTGCTCCAAAATCCGGGCAGGGGGGATTCCAAGGGCCTTTGAGGGGGCCACAGCATCACCCAGTATACAAACACCCTCCAGCCCAGGACATCCCAGTGTTGGTTCCCTACGTTTGCCTTAACTCCCTGCAGCTGGTACACATCAGCACGTGCTTCCAGGGCTGTCCCTGCAAGGGAGTACGACTTGGATGCAACATTTCAGATTAGTGTGAGCCATGCAGCTCTCACAGCCCAGCGTCTGGGAGACCATCTTCTATTAAAGTTATTTATCATGGCCTGAAACCCACAGTTCCTCCCCAAATCTTAGTGTCCCCAGCACTGTTGGGTGACAGTTCAATCAAGCTTATCCTTGGCTGAAAATAAAAGTGTTTTCTCTTTACATATGGGGGAAAAAAAAAAAAAAACCCCACAACATGACACCACTTTCTAATCCAGGAGAGAATAAATGGGACAACATGCCCTGTGCTCTCCCCCACATCTCAGGAAAGTTTCAGGGCATTGGGTTTTGGTCCAGTGCAAAGCCCGAGTAGCCAGCCAGCAGCTTTTTGCGTGAGCTTGCACACTGACAGCTCTGGAATGGGCACAGCAGAGGGTCTAACCTTTGTTTAGATTCTCACTTTCCAGTGTGATTTGTCCATCCCTACTCATGAGCTTCATTACCTTTAAGTTTTTATCTTTTTGGGACATTTTTTCTTTCTCTTCAGGGTACCCTGATGCCACATCCGTAGCCTGAGCCCCACAGACAGCCACTCTTGCCCACAGCTCCTTGCTCTGCAGCAGTGACACAAGGAGTGGCCCTCACAAACAACATCACTGCCAGGAGCTCATCAGGGCTGATCTTCTAACTGTGCTTAACAATTGCTAAAAGGAGCCAAAAAAATCATCAGTGAACTTCGGCTTCCCTGGTAATTAATACTGTTATTACAGAATTGTTAATAATTATTAGACTCTGGCAATGCAGCATCAAAGATTTTGAGCATCTCCAGGAAGACAGAGCCTGCTGGACTCTGCTTCCATGGGTTACAGCTTTGGCCTTATTTTGGCTGTACCTTTCCTGCCTGCAAGAAACCCTGCTTGATTCAGACATAAATAAATTCAGTCTCAAGACCATCTTTGTTTTGGGGACACGCTCCAAGGTCCTCAGAGAAACCTGCCTGGATTTTGTGCATCCCAGCTGCCACCAGGGCAGGCACTGCTCAGCCTTGAGGATTTTCACACAAGCAGTGAAAAACTGAAATTATTCTTAAAGGCTACTAAACCCAGCAAATTCACAATGGCATTGGCTGTATGCAAACAGGCCCACTGTTCCCTGTGTTTTGTTGAGTGCAATATATTTGGCATGCAAAAGCTGTGTCTTCAGGGATTTTTTTTTTTTACTTTTTTTTTTTTTTAAATAAGTAGTCTGGACGTATTGTAAGAGACAAAGTAATTAGCATTCACTCAGCCCAGCAGGGCAGCAATTTAAACTTTTACAAGGAGTCAAAGTTCAGGATGCTGCCCTGCCATCAACTTTCTACATACAGATGGGATACAGACTGGAATATCCAAATGTTTCAAGCTACCCTGGGTTATTTGAGACTCCAATAGACACGTTACTGTGGGGAAATTGCTTAATCTGCTGCAGGATTTATTGCTATTGTATGTTCAGTATGGAGGTCCTGGAGGGTCAGAAAGAGCTGCTCTCAGTGCAACTATTTCATACCATACTAAAAAAGTTTCTGCCCATACCTTTAATCCTCAACATCATTACATCCTATTTTTATGCAGACAGGCACATAAAAACACTCCACAAAATGAATGGGTGTTCACACCCTGCTCCCAACAATCCCACAGCGTGGGGAAAGGAGAGAGGCACAGCACTCTGCTGCTCACTTCGGTCCAGGAAAAGGCAACTTTGCTGTCATATAAAGCAAATAAATAGAAAAGTCAGCAGGAAAAAAAACAAGTGCCCTACTGCGTTGGATTGATTTAAGAGTAAGTGCGTGCTGCTGGAGAAATAGATTTTTTCACCTCTTAGGCAGTCATTTTTACAAATGTATGAGGTGAGCACCGATTAAAGCTCACCAAGAAAGAAGAATTTTGTTCCTGCCCCTCTTTTTTCTGTTCCTCCCACCCTTCTCTCCCCATCCCCACTCTGCCAGGCAGACCCTGATCTGTTTGGTGGGGAGGAATCTCTGCCCACCTTGGGGACCAAAATCCTGTGCCCCAGGGCTCACAGGGGTTCAGGAGGGGAGGGGGCACTGCAGCCAGTCACAGGAGAGAAAAATACTCTGCCCCACTCCACATAATTATTTGGGGCTTTCAGAGGGAAAACAGTAAGAATTACTTTTTCCTTGTTTCCCACCCCCAGGCTTTCACTTGTAAGAGCAGGTAAAACTAAATAGAAAGAGGAGATAAATGTATAAAAGCATTCCTTTTGTACACAATTCACACTCAGCAAAAGCAAAACAACTCCAGCAGGAAGGAAACCCGGGTACAACAAACATAAATATAACAATGTGGGTGAAAAACAGTCTTGTCTAATTGCCCTGAAAGTATTGTCATTATTCTGATGGCTTGACCAGTTGTAAAAAAAAAAAAAGTTGGAAAACTTCACTTTGGAGTTTTGGCAGCATCTTTGCACCTCAGAAAAATAAATTCAAAGCCAAAAAGCAAGAGCAGAAGGAATCAGCACATCAAGATTTTAGGTCTCATGCAGGGATGAGCATTGATTCTGTACATGCCCCACTTTATGCAAGTTTCAGATTCAGAATGAGGCACTTGCCTTGTTTGCAGATAAAAGTTTCATCTCCCAGGTTCTCACTACTTCTGTTTTGCTTGGCAAATAGAACTTGGAACATGAACAGTTCAGCTCCTTCCCTTTTTCAGAAAACCTAATAAAGGCTATCACCTTGTATGTGGTGTGTATAAAACCAGGGGGAAACAAGCCTACACCTCCCTTCAAGGACAGAGGGAATATTTGCCTTCTTAAAAAGGCAGCACAGGACATGAAGGAACTTTTCTGAGTCAGTAATTCAGGCTGTCCTGCGAGTGCTGGAGGAGATGGGGATGGCTGATTTGTGCTTTGATTCAGAAATAAACCCCACATCACTTCCTCCTGAAGTGAGACTGACTCCTTCCCCCCAGCCCCAATGCAAATTTGCACTGGCTCAAGTAATTAAAAGGTCTACAAAGTTTATTTCCTTTTCTTTGTTTTAAGCCTGCCAGATTTCTTCTCACAGGTGAAATACCACAGGAAAAGCAAGATAAGGTTTCCTAAATATTTACAGATTTACCGAAACTCAGCAGAGAGGGAAAAAAAAAAAAAATTACTACTCACATAAGGTTCCAGACTTCTTGCCCCCAAGAGGCCTGAAGAGTTTGGGTACCTGTCTGACTGCTGGTCTCCATTACTTTCGGAAACCATACAAGACCAACAGGATCTTGTCCAGCAAGGTCAACACCACACCTGGTAGGACGCATCACAACACCACTAATCCCAGAGCCAAGCTTAGCTAAAACTCAAATAAAGTTTTTTTTCTTGCCTTCACTCCTATCATGCATTTAGACAAACTCTTACTGCTTAATTTTCTTATGCCAAAAATACCTCTCTTTTCAATTAGAAAATGCAACTTGTTTCAGTGTCAGAGGCTTTAATTAAGCATGGTTTGTCTAGAACAGCTCCAGGGTTTATTTATTATTTATTAAAGAAAGGTTAGTTATTTATTGGGGAGGGGGAAGACACATCTGTTAGTTGCAACTCCACGGAATGAACCAGACAGCCCATCACTCAAACTGCTGTAGGATATGAGCGGATCACTATCAGGGTCAGGAAAAAATACTTCTTTTCCTGATATGTTACATAATGAGGATATTTTTGATACTTTCAAGTCTTCCTTGAAGCTGTGGCTGTTTCTGGTCACTATTCAAGGACAAGACATTGGGTTTAAGGGGAGGGGGTAAATAAAACAGGGGGCTTAGTTTGGACTCTACTGCAGGAGCGCTCCCACATCACTGAGACAGGCACTGCAAAAGGGGCTGGGGGCACAGCAGGGACAGGCTGCTCAGGGGCCCCTCACTGGCATTTTTCCTTCCCTCTGGCAGATCCAGCAGCAGAAGTGAGGATCAGTCCTGGTGCAAACAGACCAGTGTGCAGGCAGGATCCTCTGGGAAGTGGCAGGACACGCTGCAGACCGGTTCCTGCTGCAGGGACAAGCTCCTCTCTTGAACAGCTCTTCGAGGGCAGGAGCCTGTGAACCCAATGAGGGGCCTAAAAAGCCATGCTAAGTTATATTTTTGCCTTTTTTTTTAAATTAAGAAAGCTTTAACGTTCCCCTCACCACTTCTGGGCTGAATTGGTTCGATCCAGAGAGGTAGTTATGCATAAGAGCAACCACTTTATATTGAATTAGGGGATTTCTCATGCAACACATCTCACCAATTACAAGGCAGGGATGCAATTCTATGATTTAGAATACATTATACTGTTAAATAATATAACATTATAGATACAATTTGTACCTATCTCTCCGTGGATTAGAGAGGTGGCACATGAAGAGTGGATCATTAAACAGCAGTGCAAGGCCAAGGGCCAAGCACTTCTGTTTAACAAGCTGCTCCAAGTACCACCCCTCTAATCCATGGAGAGAGAGAATAAATTGCTCCTGTGTCTTGTTCTAAATCAGGTTCTTTGGGTGTGTTTTGGGGGGTTTATATAATAATAATAAATTTCTGTTTAGGGGTATTGCTTTCCAGGGCTGAACTAGTTTAAGTTGAAGGAGTTTCTGTTCCAGAAAGGATCTGGACTTTAGGATCTGGACAGATTTGAGGGGAGAGGAGAATGACTCTCAGGCCATCCCAGCAGAAGCTCAAAGACACACCTGGAGAGGACAGCCAGCTCCCATCTGCCCCAAATGAACAGGCTGCAAATGGCAGGGATGGCCCAGGGCAGGAGCCTGGCTACATCCTTGCTCCATCAGGCAGGAATGCTCCAGGAGCACCCAGCTTGCAGAGCTCAAACCCTACCAGCAAGGCTCTGGGTGACACCTGAGCCTTCCTGGATGAGGACAGCACGTTTCCAGCACAGCATTCCCCATCCCTGGACAGCCCCGTGGCCATGCCCAGGTGAACATCAGGGAGCAGCTGCAGCACAGCACGCCGAGGTCCTTGGGAGGACAGAGGTGACATGGTGCTATTTCAAGGCACCAGTGGCCACGTGTAGCAGCTGAAGGTGAGCTCTTTGACCTCCATCTCTTGTGTTTGTATTACCTCTCCAGGGTCAATAAATGCAGATAGGAGCACCAGGCTCAACAGACAACGTGCTGCTTTATAACACTGGCACTGGGATTAGGCTCCATGCCTTGGCTGCCAGGTTTATTAAACTCCATTACTGTCCCCTTAACGATGACAACGCCTTTCCATAACAGCACAGTTGCTTGGCTCCCAAGGAGGGCAGCACAATGAGGGAGCCTGAAGATATAGGGACACTGTTAGGCTGTCTTATGGCCCCTAACTCATCATCTGACAAGGCATTGATTTCTATTGACAATTTCATTGTAATGTCAGAACGTAACCTGAATTCATCTTTCATCCACTTCAGAAGTAAACAATGGCTCTTGGAACAGGGAAGGGAAAAAAATACAACAAAAATAATAAAGAGAATTTTTATTCCAGCTTTTCCTCAAAAAAACCAAGAGAACCAAGACTGCTCGGCAGCTACATGGAGCAGGGCAAACTATTAATAGAAAACACATTATTTGACAAATTTTATCACTGCTTCAATTTGCAAATTATTCACAAATCTACTGTCACTCATTCAATTCTGTTCAATTTATGAAGCGGTATTAAATTAGCATTATTCCACAGAAAATATTTCCAGCCTCCAAAAAAATTTCCAGGTGATATTTACAGCATTAGCTGACAATCCACCGTCACCTCAGCCATGGTAAGGTGCCATTACTGTCCCTCAGCTTAACAAGCTGTGAAATAAACAGGGATTGGGGGGATCCTCCGATCAGGCTTTCCACGCTGCCTATGTTTGAAAGAGGAGATAAAAAGGAAAGGCTGGCAGGGCTTGGCGTTGGCACCACATCACATTTCTATTAATAAAGAACGGCAATCAGCACTGAAATTAATGTGGATCTGTTATCTCCTCACACACACAAAGAATTCATGTCTGATGTGTTCACGCACACCGCGGTGCAAACCATGGGGACGAGCCACTCGTTTTTCTGTTTCACTACCCCTGTGCCTTGGCTCTGGTCTGGTTTTGTGGGTTTTTTCCTCAGAAAAGCATGTGCAGACATGTAGGATAAAGATCTGTCAGCACAGTCCCTCTCTGTGTTTCTAGAGACTACACAGATGTATTTCATACGCCTCCAAAATGCAAATTGAAATTTGCTAATTTCTAGGTTTTGGCCACCTGTTGCACTTTACCACTCCTCTTTAATAGACACATGGTGCAGATTAAAAGTTTTACTGGACTGGAGGCTAAGACACTTCCAAAGTCCTCCACAAATATCAGACACATTTGGCAGACAGCAACACTGAGGTACAAATTTCCACACCGTGGTGAAAGAGACCCTGGAGCCTTAAGAAAAGTGAAATAAAATAATGAAAACACACCTCTTCATTTCAGTTTCACGGGATTCAAATGATGTACAAAAATTCCCTATGCAATTTTCCTGCAGCACAGCTCCCTAATGAGGCTGGGGAAGCAGCTTTTCTCCACACTCCCACAAACAGCTAGTCAGGACGAGCAGAAAAGGTAAATTCAGTCTTTCAGGGTGGAAACCATGCTAGAGATGACAAACTGCTGGTCATGGCTCAACTAAACCATCCCATGGCAAAATCCTAATTTTGAGACATTTGTCTGGGGTATTTGCTTTTTCACCAATGGTTACTTGGGGTATTGTTTCAAGTTATGTCTGAGTAGTCCCACACTGAATAAAGAGTAAGGAAAACATTTAAAATTACCACTTGTCCTAAAAAGTTTTGGCATAAATAGGATCTCAAGGTATTTCATTATATTGTCTTGGGCAACAAGAAAGCACAAGATAGAAATACTCTAAGTCTAGAGAAAAATAAAGTAAAATGAATAATCATTACAAAGGGAGGCAACAAACCCAGCACCTGAGGAGGTGTGCACTGATGGGGAATTTCCATTCCTTTAAAAACGTTATCCCATGCATCGTGTCTGTTGTGTGTTCCAGGGACACTGTCTCTCCAGCTGTAACCCATCAAGCTACTCCCGAGGAAAAGATAGAGTCATCCCGGGATCTTGTCACATCCACCTCCCACAGGAGAAGAGACCTGACAGTGCCTGGGACATCTTGGCAAAAAGAAGCGACAAAGAGCAGCCAGGAAGGGAAGCAGGGAAGAGCTGCACCTCCCAGGAGGGAAGAGATGAATCTGAGACTCCCCCTCGCACTCTGCTCCAGCCTCCGGGCCCAGCTGGACTCAGCATCCCAAGTGCTGTCCCCAGGAGGACAGGGGACGTGGGAAGCACGGCTGGCAGCACACCCACCAGGCTCCCAGGGATCCCAGAACACCCTGGGGTCTGCAGGCACCCAGAGCTTGCCAAATCATCTCAGCTCATCTCTAATTGTCAGCCATCTCTATTAGCTCCGTAGTGGGGCTTTGACATAAGGATGAACAGAAGGGTTGTTACTGGCTAGTGAGAGGAGAGGAGCTTCTGGTCCAAGGAAGAAAAGCATCTTCCATGGCAGAAGGAAAAAATCTTTTTTTCCTTCCCACATAGGCTAAACTATACAAAAGACAAAGGGACCATGCAATGGATGTCCATCAGCCTAAACTGCCCCTAACAGCACACTAAAAAAACCAAAAAAAATGTAAAAAAGGCTTTGTGGCTTGCCTCTCAGTATTAAGCAGTAAGAGATCTGTTTTATAATTGTCTCCAAGAAGGGAAGAAAAAAAAGGAAAACAGCACTACATGCACCAATCCCAGTGCAGCATGACTCCATTTGAGTGCTCAGCTCCAGGAGGTGGCTGGTTTGGCAGTGGCAGCTCCTTCTCCAGAGCACTTCCCTCTCAAATGCTCCTCAAGACCCATAGCCATGGTGCATCTCCCCACACCAGCTGATGCTAAAAATTTATGTAGATGGAAAGTAAAGGGAGAAGGGAAAGAAGAATCTTGACTACGCCGAGACCACGTTTTCTCAGATTACACCAAAATCCTGATCTTTCCATATTATTTCCCTGAACAACAGCTCAAGTTAATAGGACCTAAAAATACCCCAAACACATTTTTGGTTTTGCAAACAGTGTTTCATTCATGCATGTCTGCCTGGTGATGCATCGTCACAATTGTAATGAGAGAGCTGCCAGGCCTGGAAGGGTGTATTGCTCCCTGCACTTGGAATGCTAAAGAGGGACTGAAGCCACAGAGGAGGTTAAAATGAGTTTCACTATATAGAAATGATAAGTGAATTAAGTCAGGCCTGGAGCTAGATGTTACCTGAGCTTCCCTGAGTCCAGGGCCACAATCACCTCTGCTTCAGACTTAAGCTTTTTGCCCAACATAAACAGAAAAGCATCACTGAGATCCCAGGAGCAGGCTCTGCTAGGTGTTGGATCCTGGGATGGAGTCAGGCACTCAGGTGGCACCTGCACCCCCTCACACTGCCTGGGCATGAGATGTCCCACAAACAGGGAACATAAAGCAGCCCTAAATTAAAGCACTTCCAACACAAGGCAATTACACCACATAATGTTTACTTATCTTATATACACTCAGAGGGAAGATAAATGTCTAGTAAAAACCACAATCCACTATTAAACAGCTATAAAATACTTCGCTGTCTTCCCATTTCAAAAGCTCCCATAGTATAAATAGTGGTCAAAAGTTCGGTGAACTGTCTTGTAGTCTGGTGCTCCATTCAAACCATGCTATTTCCAGAGAGTCTCCTGACACCGTATCTAATTTCCAAAATGAATATGCTTTAATTTTCCTTCTTCATGCATTGTGCTTTTTCCTCATTTAAAACAGCAACAGCCTCTGGCAGTAAAGGACATCACATTTCTGTGTGAGATGAAGCTTTTTTCCCCCGATATGCAGGAGAATGGCATGGGTCAAGGGAGAAAAAATGTATGCAAAAAACATCACACCCCACTGACCCCAGTATATTTTACATTACAATTTTGCCATTTCCAATATAGGTTCATTTTGCAGTGGACCATATCAGCCATATTTCAGGATTTACACAAAAAAAAAAAAAAGAAAAATCAGTACCTGGAGCATTGTCTGCATAGGGTCTGTCCTAATGCAATATATGGATTGTCTTATTAATGTGTAGTGTAGCTTGCAGGGAACACACAGGCATGCAGGGAATACTTATGCGTGCCAGGGAGGCAGCACAGGTGTTCTGCTGGGGATGTGCATATACATTCAATTATCTCTGCAGGTAACACACAAGTGCATTTTGATGGCTTAAAAGCCAGCCTGCCACATGCTGCAGGTGAACCCCCTGGAATCAGGGGGGGTTTTCCATATAGGGGCTCCTCCCCCAAGCCATTAAAGTCCCCAGAACGGGGTGTGTGACACAGGTTCACCCATTGAAGCTGGGGCTGCCATGCTTTCAATGGGCAGCAAAAGAAGCTTTATCCCCTAGCAGACATTAAAAGGCTTCCTTCCACCTCTAGCAGAAGGCAGAGGTAATTAATTAATCCACAGCCTGACTGGAAAAGCCCAGAAGGTTCTGGAAGCTCCTCATGGCTTCACCCTTTAGCCTTAAGTGTTTAAACGAGGCCCAGCTGTGCCTTGTTAACACTGCCCAGGCTCTCTGAAACTCCAGCAGCTGAGTAGAAAGATGCACCTTTTGTTCCCCCAACCCTCCTCCAAGACCAGGGAAAGGATGAAGTGGAAGCTTGGGGTAATCCCTATTTTAACCAGGGCTAAAATCCCCACACTCAATAGGAGCATTGCCTAAAGGCCAGAACAATTCTGTCTCCACATACTGCCTGGACCATAGTGCTCATGGAGCTGGCACATCTGACCATTAGCAACAAAATAATCATCTGTAATTTGACAGAAAATCAGAGTCTGACTTAAGAAGTACCAATTCCCATAAATCCTGCGGAATTCCCATAGAATCCTCATCCTCTCCACAGAGGACCAGTAGGGGAAGGCTCACAAGAGAAGCAATACACATATACAGGTGTCCAAATATACCAACAAAGCAAAACCATGGAACTGGGGGTAAAAATAGATGGGGAGAGGGCTTAAAAGAGAATTAAAATTAAGAATTTCACCACAGAGAATTATCACCTTTCACATCTCAAGCAGCTACGCCACCTTACAACAGCCATAGAAAGGAGCAACTTCAGGTCCTACAACCATTGAGATTTCTCTGCACGTTACCTCAAAGAAACCTGGATCATTGTTGTGCTACAAATCTGTAAAACTTCAGGAATAACTGAAAAACTTACCTGAAGCTCAGGGTAGCCCAAGGAGCTGGAGGGAGCTGCCCTAGAGGGAAGCTGGAGTAGCACACACTAAAACTGACTGTAGCCAGAGCAAGCTGAGGCTAAAAGAATGCTCCACAGGTGTTTGGGATAACACACTAATTAACTCCCTGGAGCTCATTGGCTGGAAGTGCTCTGCATCCACACCCTGCCAGGAGCCCTGCCTCAGCACACCCTAAATTCTGGTGTGGAGCTGCTTTCAGGGTACATAAAGCTGCTTTGGGTTATTTCAAAGTCCTGGCCAGGGCACTAATGGAGATTTCCTTTAATCAGAGGCAGCTGGGAGCCCTTAGAACCTGGGGACAGAGGTGACAACAGCCTGCTGAAAATGCCCCTAAATGCAATTGCAAGAGCAGCACTTTTTCATGTTATTTTAAGCAGAAAGGGTAAAACATGCAATATTTTCTTCAGGTGTTAGCACTCTTAAATGTCACAGAGAAGCATCCTGTTGCCTGGCAAGTTGTGGACTTGAGGCTCAACAGGTTTGCTTGCTTATTGTCAGCATTTACCTGAACTGGTTTTTAATAAAAGCCTTTGAAGCAAGAAAATCTCCTGCCTGAGACGAGGCGTTGGGAGTCCAAGTGGAGGCCCCTGAGAGTTGCTGAGCTGCTTAGTGGCAGTCAGTTGCATCCCTGATATATCCCATTCCTTCATAATTGCAAATCCCCTCGGTGCTGCTCTGCACAGGACCAGCTTTCCTGTCAGCAGTTATTGGATGGGAACTGATGCTGGTGTTTACACGTCCACGGCCACAACAATTTCAGTATCTGACTGGTAAACATTGCTGTTTTTCAAGTGGCCAGTTTGAGCCAGCAAGATGTGCTGGAGGGCAGAACTTGGGCCTTTCTATATTCACCCAGGGCTTTGAACTATCAAAATGAACCTTGATTCCAAATAATAATAATAATAATAATAATAGTAGTAATAATAATAATGTTCCCTTTGGCTTCAGAGCACCAGTTCCATCAAAGTACTGACTATTGAAAGTTCAACTGCTAATGGCAAGCTATTTTGAAAAGGGAAAAGTCTGTAGGCAAATTATGAGGGAAAGAATAGATATTAATCATTTTTAAAGTCATTCTGTCTCAGGCATTATTTTCCTTTCTTTCATTATTCATGATGAGTTTTTTTTGCTTCAAGGCCAAATGAATTCATAGGGCCTGACCCATCCAAACACAACCATGACTCTGAACAATGCAGCCCAGCTGAGTCTGTAGATAAAAAAAGAGCCCAAATGGAAAGAAAGAATGAAAAAGAAGATAATTTTAAACAGTGGATTTAAACACACACATGAAAGTACAACCTTCCTGCTGATGAGTTCTTTTCTCAGTACCCTGTTCACTCTGTTGCCATCCCATCCACCCTGGTGAGGGATCTGTGGAATGGGAGTGCCAACAAGGAACTCATCCCATTTCTCTGCCCCTACCTCCCTGGCCTTTAAAGCCAAGGGAAAACCTCTCACCTTTTTTTTTTTAGCTTAATTCCAGAGCTAATGGAAACTCAGTAGTTTCAACTTGGATAACCTGCACGGCATTTTGTTGCTGTGGGGCATGAGCAGACCCTGGGAAGAATTGAGCCTAGAGCCTTTTACAGTTCTCTCTGTGGAGAAATTGAAGAGCTTGGAGGAAAAATCTCAATCCAGAGGAGGGATTTTTCCCCCCAAAGCTCCCTTGGGGAAGGTTTTCCCACATTGGGTGTGCAGAGCACTGGGGCTGCTGCAGGGAGACTCATACATTTGGACACAGAGGGACACCACATTTGTGGCAACTTCCTCTTCCCAGGAATGAGGGGGCCAGAAAGAAGCTTTCAGGGCAGAAGCAAGGACAATTCCTAGGCCTGTGTTCTCCCCCTCCAGTAATTCTCAGCATCCCCAAGAAGCCCCATGTATTGAAGAAAAACAGCAATTCAGAATTCCCTTTGCTTCAGGGAAAAATAACCCAACAACATTACTTTGGTTTATCTGTATTTGTAACCACGTTCCTTGGAAGACAGGAGTTTGCTGTGGAATATCTCTGCAAACCTTGAAGGCAACTGATGTACTTTTCCCACTCTGGAATAAACTCAGCAACATGAATCCTGCCTCAGACTCAACAGATGTGTGCATCTGCAGAAGAGGCTGTTAATAATTAATATAATTGTACAACCCCCTAGATATAAAAATACACAGACGGAGCCTCACATTTTGCCTGCTTCTCTCTAACAAATACCCAAACTGAAACAAATTTAACAAGATACATTACACAAGTCTGCAGACAGAAGTTGTATGAAAATTTTAACTCTCTTCAGCAAGAAAGCACTTCTATTTCCAGTAACGCTGGCAGCATATACTGTAGCTAGGCAGCCACATTTATTTTCAATTATCATTTTTGCCTTTTTATACAGCATAATGAAATGCCTGGTAAATTATACATTTTTGTAAAACACAAACTTGTCTCTTTATTTGCAGCTCAAGTCTTGCAATATCGTTTTGTCTGCATTAGTTCTAGCTCTTTACGAGAGGCCAATTACTTTTCTTAGCTGTAACATGCAGAGTGTGATATGTTACTTGCCAGTCCTGGCTGAGACACAGCCTGCTGCAAAATGACCATGGCTGAGGCTCAGACCTTTGGAGTAAAGGGGGAAAATTCCTAGCATTCTGCTTGCTAAAACATTGTCCACACTCATTTGGTCCAGCTTCGATACCTAAGATTTTCAATCCACACCTCCTGCTAAACAAAAGCATGTTTTTCAGGAGGAAAAAAAAAAAAAAGCATAGAGTTCCTTCCCCCAGTCTCCCTTTAGAAAGATGCTCTCCTGGCAGATGGATTTCAATATGCCGTCTCCCAAATCTTAAGCAACTCTGAAAATATAAAGTTCACTTATACCAATGGGCCATATATATCTGCACCTCTCGATTCCCTGTCTCTTTAACTGGCACTTTGAACTAGTGAGCACCTCTTTAATCTTGCCCCATTATCATCCTAATAGCACCTCCCGATATTCATAAATGTCTAGCAAGACTTTCAGCTATTTGGTATGAAGAAGAAATATCCAGCTAAATTGAGAAGATTACCACATCACCACATAAATCAGTGACAGGCCGCGTGTTATTACAGTTGATTTTTGTTGACAGTTGGCTGTAGGCAGTTGTGTTTCAAATGCCTTTTTTCTCTGGGAAATTAAACAAAATTCCATGCAAAATGCAGCCCTCCAGTTCAAAAACTGTAAATCCAAAATTAGCATTTCATACTTTAAAAGGTAGCACAGCACAATTTTCCATTGAAAGGTCTGTACAGTTGTCACAAATGGGTGCTTCACACATGACACTAATGCTACCGATGCCTTTTAAGAAAGCCACCTTTCTCTGATATTATTTTCTTCTCCTAATAATCTGCATACACTATAGTTCATCCCTACGGAAAAGAAAGAGAGCTCACTTACTTATCTCTCATATGGGAGCATTATGCTTTCAGCAATTCAGACAGATAGGCTGGGTGGGAGGGGGGCGCCTTGCCGAAGCCTCCGCGATAAGAGGGAAGGAATCGTGGCCAGCGAAAGGTTAATCTTCCCTCTCCAAGTCCCTCCTTCTGTCTTGGCATAACCTGGAGAGCAAAGAAAATGCCAGACTTACAAAGTGAAAACACACACCGGCGCTAAAGCGTTCCCGCTGCGTCGTGCGGCGCTTCGCGCGCAGGGCCGCGCGTGACCTAATTAACAAAAAGCCGTCGCTGGAAGTCAGGGAAGCAGCTTGGGTGACACCAGAGAGGACCAGAACTTGCGAAGGAGTGTCTGCTTCCAGCAGCTGCTGCTCTGCCAGTTCTGGCTCAGAGAGCGCCCGCTGCTAAGCCAATTTTTAGGGACTGTGGTGTCAGCAAGTTGCTTGAGCAGCAGTAGTCGAGACAGAGCGCCTTCCCCTTCTCCAGACAGATCCTGGGGGCATTGGCTTTGTCTTGGGCAGTAGCTTGGAGAAATCACCACCACAAGAAGTTCACATTTTTGGCTATGGATATACACATATATATATATGTAACGCAGGGAATTGAAGCAGAGAACTGCTCTGCCTACTCCTGGGCATGGGGACAGACGTGTAATGCAGTTTGTCAGCCAAAAGATGTTATATGTGTCTTCACACAAACACTCTGCTGGCAGCTCACTGGCTTCTGGCCACACAGTCCAACGTCCCCTGGTCAGAAGTGCTGGGCTGAAAACCAGATCACAGCCAACTGCATCTGCTTCATTCTCCCCCAGTGTTCAAGGGCAGGGGTGTGATGGCCTGTGTTAGGGATCATCCCTTCTCCCAGCCCTGTCCTCAGAGGGGAGCCAAGGATGGAGAGCCCACCTGCTGACCTCTGAGCTGGGTAATCCCGCTGCTTGTCTCTGAGAGGGAAGTGTGTTCACAGTAGCCAGTGCCAATAAAATTAAGCATTTCAGTCAATATTGAAATGGTTTAATCTGAATTCACTATCAGGCATTTTAAACAGCTGCCTCACTCTCATTTGCTCATGGCTGGGTCAAGGTTTAGTTTTTACAGCCTGTGCCAGACCTTTCCCTGGTGTAACTCTGCTGACAGAACAGGACAAGATGTCCATGGGACCCTGGCCCCAGTCACACGTGGTGTGTCACCCATAGGAAAAAGCTCTTGACCCTCTGCTAGAGGTTGGATTTACACCTGATTACAGGCAAAGACTAAATCAATGGAGTCAAATAATCACAGTGAGATATTGGTTTCCTACCAGTTGCCTGGCTGGGGAAAAAGTACTCAGCCAAGAAGGATGGAAAGTGGCAGCAGAAGAGAACGCAGTTAATTTGATGGAGCAATCCTGTGTTCCCTGTTGAGGAGAGGTTGGAAACAGGACAAAACTTTGCTGTTGAGTGAGCTGCAGCCTACAGAGGGTGATTGAATGATTTAAGGCAGTGCTTGTTCAACGCTGGAAATATTTATACTTAAGATCTGTAGGGAATATCATAAAAAGGGTTATGCTACTAATACTTTCTCTTCTAACTCTATGTGCACATTTAATATCTTAGTATCTGATTCCCAATGAATACTTCTTACAAATTTCTGAAACACACAAGAGGTGACCTCCCGTTTCTGCTTGGGACCAGCTCCACAGGAAAACCAGGCAGTGAGGAGACACAGACCAAACGGGCAGTGTGAAAGAGTGTGGTCCACAGGGAAAACAAGAGCCCCACCAAAAAGTGCCCAACATGAACACAAAGCAGCAACAACCAAAGCAGGTTTTAAGTACAAAGCTGCCCATTCTGATAAAGATGAGGAACCAGTACATGATCACTGGGGAGAGGAGGCTGAGCTGAACCAGACAGTGTTGCCAAGAATGGCACTTGTGTGATGAGGGCTCTGATTGCAGGCAGAAGGTGACTCTGTGTGCACAGGCAGGTGTTTTGTGCCACGTGAAAAGCCTGAGAAGTGTGGCAGCTCCCTGTGCCTTCAGACATGAGACAGGCTGTTCACTCCACGGTACAGGAGAGCCCTCCTCCAGGGCCATGCTCATGCAAGGACAGGGAAAGGCTGATAAGAGGAGGGAGATTTGGGAACCCAGGTGTCACCTCACCCCAACCAGAGGAAGGCATCAGGGTGCCAGGGGCTAATGGAGGATACACAAGGGCTTTGCTTGAGGAGGAGCCCAGCGACAAAGCCCAGCTGTGGCAAAGCTGATGTTGTGCCAAGGCATCAAACAGCCTTGCAGGACAACCAGCAAACTTGCCCCCAGAACATATGTGTCAACAGCAGAAATTATCCTTCAACAGAGGAGATGAGGCAATCTGGGGTGGTGACAGTGGGAGCAGGGGAAGCAAAGGAAGTGTGGGCAGCCTGACCCACAGCCATGGCAGACCAGGTTGCTCCAGAGAGCCTACACAGTGCTGGAAATGGAAAGCCTTGTCGTGCTGTCCCCTGGCATGCAGTTCTTTGAGGTGTTCATATCTCCAAAGCTTCTGGGTTTGGCAGCACTACAGACATTGTGTAAAGGGGAGAGCCTCTGGGTTTGCTTTTTCTGTGAATGGAAAGAGTGCAAGCCACCCCTCTGCTCCCTGGCATCCTTTTCTGCACAGCCCAGGTGTTTGCATCTCAACAGCAATTTTTGTACTGAACCCAGCAAGATGTGATGAGATCCCAGCACTTGTTTTGCAGAGACATCTGACTTCCAGGGAAAGATCACACTCAGCTTTGGATTGTAAGCCCAGGCATGTCATAAGAACAAGTCAATTACTCCACAAATGAGGGGAAATACGCTACAAATTTTAGCTGAACGAAGTAGAGAAGAGAAATGAATCTGTAAATCATCAAATGGTGTGTCTGTTTATAATTATTAGCATGCAAGTAGTATAATGTTAGTTGAGCAATATAATTTTTGTGTGTTTTGGGATTTCCTAGTTTGCATCTTTCTGCCTACAGATTTAGATCTCCAGGGCAGGTAATTTTTTTTTTCCCTGATGTCTCATAAAGAGAAAGAAATGTGGAATATAAAACCTGACAGGAAGTTTTTCCTTTCAAAGTATAGTTCATGTGGTTGTTTAGAAAAACACAGTTCAAATACTATTCTTTACTTTGTTCCTACAAGTTGTGAGTAATACACACATTTGTTACCGTGACAAAGGCTGTGCTCGTGACAGTAGCCTTGGAACAATGTCAGGTGGCTGTTGCTTACAGGACAGGAGTCCTGTGGCCTCTCCCAGCTCCAAGCTCATCTGTGTTAGGAGCTGAAGCTGGATTTAACTGCTGGCCAAATCACAGAGGTGTGCAGGCTTCATGCATTGTCTTGAGTTGGGCTGCCCAGAAAACTCTTCAGGAACAAATAAATTTATAAAATATCCTAGGGGATGTATGAGAATTGGAGCTGAATTTTAGTATTTTCTAACTGCTCTCACCTTTCCTCCTGGGACTGCTGCTGATCTTTGATCACTTCCCTCATTTACAAATGCTGTCATCTCACCATTCTCCTTCTACTCCATATCATTAATACAAATCTGGAAACAATGACTTTCTCCCTGCTAAAACATTGCAACATCCCACTATTTGTTTCCTCTTCTAAAACGGATCATTCATTATAACCCATATCCCCCAAAGAATTTTATCACTTGAAACCTGTTTGCAGTGAATCTAAAGTAGCTGGAAAATCATCTCCTCAGAAATTCCTGTGTACGCTTCTCCTGGAAGCCCAATAAAGTGTTGAGTCCCTCTGCAGGCAATATCCATTTTTCTTCTTTCTGATACAGTCTCCGGCAGTAACCCCTGCAGCTGTGCACGATCCATTTTTTTATTTTTTTTCTGCTGAAATTCACTGCTCAGCTCTGTTAGCTCTTGTACCCACTTCATCCCAGAGAGTTGGGATAATTGCCTCCTTGCTTCGGCGTTCCACCACCTCCATGCTTATCGCAGAGGTCAGCTTTTCTTTTATCTCTCCTATAACCAACTCGTTATTTGCTGCTTTCTCTTGCAAGGGACAGGCTGCTGCTCCCTGACTCCTGCCCCATTCCACTTTTCCTGGTGTTTGTGCACCTTGTTTGAATATTTCTCCCCAAGAGGACATCTCTACCTCTCAGCATTTGAATTTAGTATTTTACTTTGTAGTCCGTGGTCCCCAGCAGCAGCAGAGGCTTGGGTGAACGCTGACCTGTGTGATGAGGTATCACCAAAATGCTTACACTTGCAGTTCAAGAGTCGTGTGAGCAGGGAATTTCCCCAAAAATCTGGGCAGCCATTAGGGCCAGGGAAGGCTTTGTTTAATAAATTAAATAGGAGTAACATGCTCACTGTTTTTTTCACCTCAGAAAGGTTATGCAGCCTAGTAATGTTAAAATACATTCAGGGTGAGGCTTGGGACTCAAATTGCTCAAATGTTGGTAGAAAAGAAAGGAGTGCTGAATATAAAACAAAATAATGCAGAAAATGTTCTACACTGTTAAGGATGAAGGCAGCTATGGCTGTGCAATATTTACCATCAGGGAAGCTTGGACCAAAGCTCCCTTTCAACTACTCACAGTCAAGAACAAACCCTAATGTCAGTACGTGAAAATTTGAAGTGCAGAAAGGGCAACCTTCCCTTACAAGTCCCCGGACTATCTAAATAGTATCGGAGACACTTTGAAACAGATCAAACTCTGAGCTAACCCACAGAACTTTTTCTCAGGACATACAGTTTCTTAAAAAACCAGCAAATTCTGGACAACTGAGGAGTGGGTAATAAGGTCTGGAAAGCACAGGCAGAGCCAGGCTTACTAAAATCAGCCTTGAGTGTCACTCACAAATTGTCACCAAAGCACTGTGAGAGGAGTGCAGACAGGGCAACTTCTGCAGAGATACCAATGACACTCATACTTCCAGGGGCTTTCAGAGCATGTTATGTACCTATTTCCCTGTTTGAAAATGTGGCTCTTCACGCAAAAACAGGAGAACTTTGCATTTTTAAATAACACATGTCAAATCTCGCTAACGTAAAACCTCTCCTCCAGTGGTCTGCCAAGCAACAGTGGTGCTGTCTGAAAATACAGATGTTTTCTGGAAATATGGGTGTCTCCAGCTTTCAATCCATGTCAATGCAATGCAGTTGAACTTCCTAATCAATGATAATTTGCTGTAATATTGATGATGACACTCACCATGAATAGAGACATAAAACCCCAATTTTTGGCTGCTGCTTAATGCCATTCTGAAGTTCAGACAGGCTGGATTGTCCCACACTTGGCACACCAGGACGAAGCCTGGCTTCCTCCTGAGGCCACCAGAACAGCAGTAGAGTAGAGTGCAGTCCCACAGCTGCCACCAGCCTGCCCAGCAACCCTGAGTCACTTTATTTGCTTTCTTCCCCTCACATTTTCTGTTTAAATCTGAAGCTCTGTAAGACAGGAAATGTTTTCCTTCAATGGGGTGTGCAGAGTTCCTGCCATGGTGGGACTTCTGTCTCAGCCAGGACCTTGAGGTAGTGGGGTAAGAAATCAAGCAGAAAGAGCTGGCAGGAGAGAAGCAGCACCCCTTAGCCTCAGCAGAAATCTGATTTCAGAGGAGGCTTGTTTTAATCCAAAAGAGCAAAATACGCTCGGGTATTGTTCAACTCTGAGCATTCCTTGCTACCTCTGTTTCCTCAGGTGAGTGAAAAGGCAGCCTGTGCTACCACAGAGGGGAATTTGGGTCTTGCAAATGACTCTGTTTCTTTGTCCAAGAGGCCAGGCTGGGGGCCATGGCTTCATGAAGGGTCTGTGAGCGTGGCAGCTGCCTCTCACTTCTCAATTTGCTATCAGGAGCAAACTGTAGGCCACACAGTGCCACACAACGCTAAGGCACAGAGCCTCCTGACCCTGCGGGGCCTCAGCCACGGCCATTAGAGCGGCAGACAGACACCAGGAACCTCTGAAGAGCCACTGGGGCATGTTGGCCACTCCACAGATGACACCTGCCAGGCAGGGCGCGGTGGAAAGCCCTGTGGCCACCTCAAAGGCACGGCCAGCAGCCTCAGCAGCGGGTCTGCTGCCAGGCCACGTCCCTGCTCACCCCCAGCACAGATGGGCCAGCTCTCAGGGACAAAACACTCCAAGGACAAACACCTCCCTGCACAGGTCCCACGGGGCAACTCGTGCACTGCCCGGCAGCCGGTGGCAGCAGGGATGTGACATCCTTGGTTCTTGCAGGCAGAGTCACCAGTCCCGTGGCCAGGGCACGAGCACGACCTGTTGATCTGCTGCCTGTGCCTGGGAACAGCTGAGCCCCAGCCTGGCCACGATGTCCCACAGAGTTCATCCTGCACCCCACACCATATGTTTAGGGGCACCACCCCCACACGTGGTGCATTTGCAGGGCCCCTCCATGGCTAAAGTGATCCTTTACATTTCCCTGGAGTGGACATGAGGAAGGCACACTTCTCTTCATGTACTTGTTACTTCAGACCTGTTTCCACCTCCAAAACACGTTGGTGTCGTTCAGCGTGGCCGGCCCTGCGGATGTGAGCAGGGCGTGTGTTCAGCTTCTCATCCGAAATATTTGCATGAGCTGCTGGTTTCCTCTCTCCCCACTGGGGACAGGAGGCTTTCTCTCACTTCTCTATTTCATCGTGATCTATAGAAGCAAGTTCAAAAGGGCAGGAGCCAGGGTCTCACATCCTGATGCTTCGCCTCACCCTGGTGAAAAGTTATTGGTGTCACTACGGCTACAGCTGCTCGCTTCCCCTCAGCCTCTTTAATTTCTGTCCCTTTGCCATGCTTGATGACAAACAATAATGAGCTTTTACATTCCCTCTCTAACTACTTTATTTCTCACACTCCCAGGAAAACTTATATACACTCAAACATACCTGTACACACACCCCTACATGCCATCTGTTGGTTAACTCCTGCAAAAAAATGTATTTATCTGCTCTGAAGATATGGGTGGGTTGCGGCCTTCACCCTTACTGGCTTTTAAAAAGCTACCAGTGATAATTTTTGTAATAGTTTTTACCAGATTAACATAAAAACTTTGGTCTGAAGAGTGTTTTCTTTTTTCTTTGTGACAAAGATCGTGGTTTGCACTCTGCATTTCTTAGCCCAATAAAAGCTGTGCTATGTGGTACCTCAAATTCCCCATTCTCCATCCCAGAGCAATCTGTCTCTGTGTATCACACTCCCGGTCTCCACGTCTGAGTACCTATAAAGGGACTGCCAAATAAAATGTTGTGAACGCTGCTCTCCGTTCTCACTCACTAAAACTTTGTTGAATTTGCTTGGTTTGACACCTATTACAGCTCAAAGACTGTTTGCTTCTCCCCTGCAGGGTTGTGGAAGCGGCAAAAGTAGTGGGGAAGGAAAAATCTTCAAACCAGCTCACTGCATTCTCCCTTTAAATGGCTGAACAGAAGTGTTGAAGTCTCAAAGTTTTGCTTTTCTCTGTTTTGTTTTTCAGGGGTTTTTTTTAATCACTGGCTGCCACAACTCAAAATGCCTCATTCTGTATCAGCAGAATTTAGTCACACTGATAATTCAGATTTCCAGCCAAGATACTTGGAGTGAGCTTTCCTTATGGTTTTCCTCTAATACCAAGAGTTCAGAAAATTTTAATCTAACAATTGACTTCATTCTCTTGCTTGAGTTTTCCTCTTCCCCCATGGCAGGAGAAAAAGGAAAAAAAAAAGAAAAAAACCCGAAAAAATAAAAGAAAAAGAAACACAATTTTTATTGCATGGAAAATGCCTGAGGGGAACAAACTAAATTCAGCACTAACTTGCAAAGGCAGATTTTGAAGTTGCAAAATCAGAGCATAATTTGGCCCAATATTCTGTTTCAGTGCTTGGCTCAGTGGAGAAACCAGGACGTGTTTTTTCCTGCCCAGGAATTATTGTTAAAATGAAAAATGAGTTTTCATAGACAGGGAAGTATCATTGCTGCAAGCAAGCATGAACAATGCTGAATCTTGGTCATGCGTAAAACCCAAGAAGTGGCCAAAAAAGTGCTTTTCTGAGCAAGCTGGCAATCCCTGCCTTGGAAAGTTGTGCCATACCCCACGCCAACTCGCTCCACCAGCACCGGCTGTGGAAATTGCTCTCCTTGAAACAACATCTACCTAATTTGTAGCAGTTAATAACTAACAGCATATAATTTTAAAACCCAGCCACACTTTGCTGGTTTCTGCTTTTAATTAAACCTTACTCACAGCAGTGAACGGAGTGGGGATGGGGTTGGTGGGATGCTGGAGCTGCAGCCTGCGATGGGATGAGCGGGACCAGCAGTGGTACCCCGGCAGGACCCCTCCCCTTCTCCTAAGTGTGCATGTTAATTCAGAGTCCTGTCAATCAGGGCTGCTTCCTGTGGCAGTGGTGGGCCTAAAGTGACGAAGAGCCACTCACCCCTCTCTGTGAGTAGGGACGAAGAAGCCGATGGTCAGAACCCAGCCACAGAGCTCCTCTGGATCAAGACATGTGGTGGGAAGTTAATGATGTATTAAAAATGCACGTTAATTAACGCGATTTTTAAAATTATAGCTTTTGCTCATGCCATAACTGGTATGCAAGTGGCAGGAGGGGTGGAGCGAGCAGCTGCCACCTCCTCAGTGCCTGGCATGGCCACTACCACCCCTACACATCCTCCGTCGAGGCCAGGAAACAAAAAAGTGCCGTGCGTTCCGGGGCACCCTGGATAAATAGCAGCGTGGACATCACTCAAGCATTCAAGCAGAGCTTTTCCTGGGCCTGAAGCAGCTTGGTGCCCCTTGCCACCACTTGAGCCTTTGTGCAGGGAAATCCGGGGCGGTTGGGACCGAAGGTCCCCGGCCATCCAAGCTGCTCCGTCTTGCGGGAGGCGGCGGAGTTTTGGCGTGCAGAGTCTGGAGGCGATTCTCTCTCTGCTGCTGAATTTGTTTTGCAATTGCAGTATGTCTCTGTCCATGTGCCATTAAGAGCTCAATTCTTTTATTCGCCCCCCCCACCCCCGCCTTTTTAAAACATCATGTTTATGCAAGTGGACAGGAGGCTCTCATATCTGGGTCACACGTTTGCTGGAGGTCATTCAAAGGCTACAAAATGGAGCATGCCTAATTCTGATATTTCAGAAGTTTTCTCACATGTACTCAAGACAATTATGCCTATTAAATGAGTTCATTAAATTTCAGAAATCCTTTGAAATTCTGATGTACCAAAAAAATATGCTGAACTCCTTCCATTTCTTCTGACACCTCCTACAAATGCTCTAATCTGAGGAGGTACTGGACACTGGAGCTTGGCTGCCCATGATGTCGCCAACATATTAAGCATGTCCTGTCTCCATTGCAAGCCAAATAAACTAAGTAAATAAAACAGGGCATTGAGGTCCATCAAGTGACCTTTTGCAGCATCACTGTCACTGGCCCAAGCACCACTCTACTGAGAATAATTTAGAGACACAGGGTAAATGTCACCGATGCTCCTTAAGAGCTGTGGGGTTTGAGACAGGATGGGACACTCAAGGCTTTTCCAGGACTGAGAACTGGCTCAGTGCTGAGCTGCAAACTTCAGGGATGCAGGAGGAAAGCAAAGGCAGGCTCTGTGTCATCTCCTCTGTGCTGCCCTGGGGTCAGCTGTGTGGGACATCCTGGTCCCTGCCTTCCCAAAGGGACACAGGGACTTGCAGAAGCTCATGTTTTTTAGGCTAGGGCACACATGGAGAAAGAGGACATAACCAAGTCATGGAGAACAGGCAGAACCATCCCATTGGGAAGGGGCTTTTCCCACAATGAAACACCCTGATACTCAAAAGTGCTGAGCATCAGGAACTGTGAGTGAACAGGAGCTGTGGGTGCCCAGCCACTGCAATCACATCCCACAAATGCTGAGGTGCCACACACTAACCACATATGAATACTTCTTGTTTTACAATACATGGAAACAGAGGTTAATAGCGCATTGTTGCAATATTAGTCATGCACAAACATCAGGTCATGGGATTGGCTTGGCATCAAAAAGTTCTATGAGCCTACAAAGAAAGCAAAATGTTGCTTAGGGGGGCATGCCTCTGAGCAGCACTGTCACTTCTGGGGAACTGTGTATGGACTCAACAGCTATTTGGAAATTAAAATGTACACAAGCTGATCGCTCGTTAAGACGTGTTTCTTTTTGGTGCGTAAGAGAGCATTTATCATAGCTGGCCCATACCAACAATCAGCTTTGGACAGAAGCCACCTTTACTAATGAATGGGAGGGAAGAGTTTTTAATCTCTCTGAGATCTCTTATCAATTGATTTTGGATGATGTATGGGAGGTTTTGTTCTCCAAGAATTACAGTACTCCTCGCGTGGCAGCAGAGACCCAATATTTTTGTTGTATGGCTTTGTCTCCTGACATGATGCCATTTGGTCTTGACAGCGTAGCAGCCTCCCTGCAGATTCTTTCCCATTGTCTCCCCTTATCCTTGTCTCCTTTGCATTGTCCAGCCTTCCCTGCAATTGCACTAATATAGATCTAAACAAACAAGGGAGGGGGGAATAAGCCAGCTGATACTTTTGATGAATTCTAGCTACAAAATATTAAAAGGATGGTTTTAAAGCTCTGTGCTTGCTGATATGGTGAGAATGAACCTGCCTGGGAGTCACATCAAGACCCTGAATGGTACCTGCGAGCGAAGGTGGCAGAAGGCACTAAACTGGCACTGAAGAGAGAGCCTTTGATCAGGTCCTCAGGAAACACTTCCTCTGTCTTCCTCAAGTGTAACTTTAGACCAGGCTCTACCAAGGCCACTTCACTCTTTTGTGCATCCCCTTGAGCTCAGTGGTGAATGAGCTGAAACCTGCTCTGTTTCCTTTGCTAGGTGGCACATGTCAAGGATCCCTGCGATCACTTTTGTTCCTTGCTTTATCTAAAGAGCTCCTTGCAGGAGCCCGGGGTGTCGGTGGCCATGAAAAGAGCACAGCTGGAATATTGCAGTATTTTATATCCTCTGGGCAGACAATTAACTGAGCCCCATTAGTGGCTGGAGTCTCAGGCCTGCATCCAAACAGCAAAGAGGTGTCAGATCTTCCTCAGGAAAACGGGAGCACCAGTCTCCTCATGGGAGATTCCAAAGCTGCTGGAAGCCTGGTGGCTCTGCCCCGTGTGTTAAGCAGGACAGAAGCGGCTGCTTGAAGGGTGTGGGTGGATGGAAGATCTCTGCAGCAGCTCTAAATGCCCCCAGATTGCTCACATTTCTCCAGTGAGGGGTCGGTGTGGCTCCTTCCTAAGTCAAGAGAAATTTTGTGCTCGGTACCACAGGGCAGATCCTTAGTCCTTGAACCCCTCTACCAGCTCTTGCAGGATCATCCCTGAGGATGTGGTCCCAGGTGAAAGCAAAGAAATAGGGGGACAGCAGAAAAATGGGGCAAGAAAGAAAAACAGTACAGTTTCTTTTGGTCAGCTGCTATGGGTTTCAGGATCTCAGCCTGCTACAGGAGGAAGGAGCACAGTGACCAGCCCTTCTAAGAGAAATTCCCTCAGCTCCTCTCGATAAACACACACATGGAGCGGAGTTTCTGCTCCTGTACACGGATTTACATGTCTCCTCATGACGATCAGCTCCAGGAGAATAATGTCATACAAGATGTCAAAAACAAGAAGCAACATCCTAGAAGAGTGCCACTTGGAAATAAAGCCCTGCTTTTATTGGATAGCTGATCTGCTAAAAGCAGTTATTTGAAATATCTGCAGATCGTTGGGATCCGTGAATAATTGCTATCTGCACATCTCAAATTCTTTACAGTTTTTGCTGTTACATAGCTCTGCATGTCTATAAATAGTAGAGCAATGTCGCTCACTGCATAATACAGTCTCTGTGTTTTTACAACTCATCATGAACTTCTATGTAATTTATTTTTTATTGAAGAATTCCAATTAATGGCTTCCTGGTGATTTTAAAGCCTCAAATTATCAGTCTCTGAAAACAAAGCAGAGAACATAATTATCATAAACCGAGAATTTTTCATTTTGAAGCTTATCTGTTTGTGCTAAGTATCTTGTCTGTAAGTAATTAGTGCCTTTATTTTTTTCAGTAAAAATAATGACCATTCTATGCTGCACATCCAAATTCCACTAACTGCTAGATGTACTGTATACATTATATTTGAAAATGCACCACCTTGGACCAGCTTTAAAGTATTTCATCAAATGATAATGGCAACAACAAAATACATCTGTTTGTTGGAATAAATTATGTGACATATTAAGACAAAAAAAAAAGCTATTATATCTTTTTCTCTTCTAAGAGTAAAAAGCCTTTAAAGAACATGCACATTTATTACCATGGTGGTGTAGGATGATGGTGAGCTGCTTTTAGGCTATTTATAATTCCCTACTGCTGATCAGGACTGATCAGGTGATGGTATAGATGGACAGAGCACCCTTGATGTGCATGTCTGTCTGTGCTGATGCATCTTTGCACCGTGCTCAGTGCACCAAACCTAAGGCTGGAAGCTGAGGTAGGTAACAGGAGAAATCTGCAGCACCTCTCCCAAGCACTCCTTGTAGAGAGGGAATTTAAACACAACAGTGAGATCCTGCTCCTGAAAACCTGAGGAAACAGGGTGGACTGGGATATTTAGAGTCACTCCAGTGCCAAGAGAAGATTTGTGGCACTGGCATCTTCATGAGGGACAGAATTTAGCACAAGTTTCCTGCATGGCCTCCCTTGGATGCTCAGTGCCTGTCTGTTTGCAGGTGGGATGAGTTTTCCTAGCTCCAGGTAAATCAGTTTATAACCTGGATTGTGAGGGCTGGTCCTGCCTGCCATCACTGGAACTGAGCGATTTCTGTGCTACATGGACCCCCCAGATAGATCAGGAGTCCCCCACAGCAAGGGTGGAGGGAGACCTTGGCCAGATCTCTCATCCCACATTTGCTCTACACGTCCAGAGCACCCTCTAAGCATCCACAGAGGGAGGTGGGGACCAAGCCCTAAAGGAGGAGGAGTATGCCCTGTACCAGCCCTAGTCAGCATCACCACAACTCTAACACACAGAGCCCTGCTTTATTTCCTTGTCTTGTACAGTAATGCCTTTTGTATTGTGGCATCAAGCAAGGAAATCACATAGTCAATAATCCAGCAGCAATGCATGTTGGATAAAGTGGGGAGGAATGAATTAGGGAGACAGCGAGGATACTGCCCTGCAAGAATGTGTTTCTGGTGATCTGTGGACTCTCCTCAAGAGCAAGCTCATTTCTAGATTGCCCCAGACTATTAATCAAATAACACTTCCAGCCTGAGATAGGCTGGTCTCTACTAGACACTGCACCCTCTGCAATGCCTGCAAACAGGTATGAAGCAACTCCCTGCTTTTACTTTTATAAGGGATTCTGCTAATTGTAGTAGGAACTTCCTAAAGAGAGTGAATTTTGAAGTGAACCCAAGGTAAAATGCTGACGCCATAATTTTAAACCATAAATAAACATGCCTTAAATATCTAAAGTCAAGTTAGAGTAACATCAGCTCCCCTCTCTGGCTGGCTCCTCACTCTGTAAGAAGTGGGATGGTGCACAGGGTTGGACAGTGAATGTCCCTCGACATCTGAAGGGGGTTCAAGGTCCCTTCCCAGCCTGACCATGGCACAGATCAGAGCTGGTGACTGTCCAGCCCCAGCTCACACCTCCTGCATCCTTGAACCAAGATCCCGGGCTCCACTTCTGAGTTCCCTCTCGTTTTGGCAGACATCCAGGCCAGCTGCTAAAATAAATCTTTTTTTTTTCCTTCCCCTGTGAGCCCTGACGTTCTCCTACTGCAGAAAGGTAGCAATAGCAGTGGTGTTTCTTGGCTTTCATCCTGGCTGTGTGATCCACCCCGAGCCACCTCTCCCCACGTCTCCAGCCCGCATTCCCAGGCTGCAGGATGAAGGAGAGCTCGCCGTCTGCCTTGCAGTCTCTTTGCTCCCAGGCACTAAGTAAATGTCAGCTTTTTTCACTGTGTTACATACATTGTTAATTTTAAAAAGAAATCCAATATCATTGTTTTTCATGCTAGCTGAGATGATTCTGAAATTTAATAAAAATAGTGGAATTTTTCATTAATGGCAGCCAGGGTTTAAGCCAGCACTAACTTTCCATAGCAGCAAGAGCAGATAAAAGGAGGTCATCCTCATCTTGTTATATTGCAACTGTCCTCAGTCACAACTTCAATGGCAATGAATTCAAATGCAGCCCTTTTGCTTTACTGAATTAGCATAAATAAACTGGCACAAGGGAAAGGGACATCCCAAGCACCTACAAACATTAGACCAAATAATATTTTTTGTAAGACAAAAACGCAAGAGCAAGGAAATTATGTGAGATGCTTTTTCCTGGTCAGGCATTTCTCTCGCTGGCAGGGAGGGAAAAATGAGGGCCAATTAGGGTAGGAAGGTGGCTAAAGCGTCCTGCAGACTCACCCTCCTTCTGTGGCAGCCAATCCTAAAGGAAATCCTTCTCCAGTGGGTACCCACCTGAATTGCAGGGCTGAACAGGTAGGTGCACCACTCCTAGAGAAATTGCTACACCATCATCTGTAGTATCTGAATATCTTCAGAGCAGATACCAGCACGGACTTTGCCTTCCCTGACTGCAGCCCTGTGGTCTGCCACCACCACATGAAGGATGAAAACTAAGGGGAAGAATGTGAAAAAAATATTTTGCTTGCAAAGTATATTTTCTTTATGGTTGTTACTGGAAAAAAAAGAACCAAACCTACATCAAAACTGTTCTGTGAGGCATTTGTTCTTTCAACTTGTTGCAAAAGGCTCCCCAGGTCTCACCCATGTCTGAGGCCAAAGTAAGTAAGGCTCTTCCTCTCCCCCAACTCTTCCATTACTAAATCAGCAGTTTATCATCCCCTCTCCCAAGGCCACCATTGAGTGGCCACCTCACAGCACGTTAACAGTCAGCAGAAAAATTGGGAATGTCAGCCAGTGGCCATCCACACTGCACATGGGACTCGGAGCAGGACCAGCAAGATGCTCATCCCTCTCCCAGCCAGGTCATCTACCGGTCAAGGAAATGCTTTTCCTGAGCCTCTTCTTTGGACAGAACCAGATCAATTCCAAAAGGAAGAAAAATACCTGCTCTCTCCACAGCAGTGCTACCCCCGGACATTTGGAGTCCCTTTTGTATGTAAAGATCCGTATAACTGCTCCTGAGATTGGTGGGAGGGAGGGTGGTGTGGAAAACAGAGAGCAAACAACCCTTCCCAGTGAACTCCCAAAGAGCCTGCCCAACTCCAGTGTCACACACACTTTTATTTCAGCATCTGTGTCTTCCCATAAGCAAGACCTTCGTTTAACAAGAAAAATACAACTTTTATTTTTCCTCTCTCCTTTGCTTCTGAGCCTGGCCTCGAGACATTCAAAAGCCAAAGAGATCCCAGAATCCACTTCCTCTGAGCAAGAACACAGACTGAAGTTTAGCCCCAGGTTCTGCCTCTGCCAGCACTGCACTCTGATATTAGGAAATATCAGAGATTACAGAGAAACTGAGAGCAGCACTTCTGTGGGAAGACTGAAAAATATGAATGGCTCTTTGCAGAACAGCCCTTTCTTCCTGCGGACTTGCATTTCTAAGTTAAATTTGTCACATACTTCCCCAACACGTCACTGCAAGAAAGGAACTTAACTGCAGCAAGAAATTCACTGGGTTTCCACAAATTTTCCCCAAATGGTCATTGATTCCCTCCCTGAGCATCGCTGGCATGACTCAGGGCAGAGCTTCCAGGCTGGCACACGGCACTTTGCGCTGGACTGCCCCAGCCAGAGCAGCAGCAGAAATCACAGGAAACTTTGGGACTGGAAATTGGCAGTAATGTGTGATAATGAGGAAGACGGCTCCTGTCTGTGCTGCAGAAGCCTGACCTTTTAACAGAGCAAATGTCAGGCAGAGATACACAAATGTGTTTAGACCAATATCAGTTGCTTCGCTGCAGGGGTGCTGACGCAGGCCCACGGACAGCCAGGGATTTGCAGCCACTGTTCTTGCAGAGGGGCACACTGCTGCAGGTCACTCCTGGAGGAAATATCCCTGGAAGTTGTGCTGTTGGGTACAAAGGGGCAGATCCTCACAGCACAACTATCCTGGATTCAGAGTATCCATGCTTCCCAACCCCAGCTCACACAGAGCACATAATGCACTGTCTTTCCATTGGCCTGGTTTTCCTTCTCATTCTGCTTCACCTGAAACACTTTTGGCTTCCAGGGCTGCCAGAAGGGATTGAGCTTGCAAATGAGTCCAGCTGTGAACCAGTCAAAGGAGCCAGAAGGGCAGCTGGCTTGGGTAGGGATGTAAGTCCGTTGTTTGGGATTCAAGGCCTAGCTTGTGGCCATCACCTGGAACGTCTGGGAGTCTCCACAAACTCTTCTCAAGTGCTACTTTAGTTCCCCTGTCAATTAAGGAAGAGCTACCACTATCCTAGGGGAAAAAAATAATAAAATAAAGACCTGCTTCTTACTCTTCCCACACTCAGATGGGGACATCTGGCACAATAACAGCACAGAGCAGACCTGTGTGATCCCAAATACCCATCCTCTGCTCCTCAGTCCCAAGAGGTCTGACAGGACACATTTGTAAGAACCCCCCTGTGGTACCCGAGAGAGCCCTGAAATCAAATCCAGCTACATTCATCCGATTGCTTTCCTAAGAGGAGCTGCACCCATAAAGAAGTCCAGCAGGACTGGCCCCTTAGCACAGAGCCCATCAGGCCAGCACATCCAGCCAGCACAACCAAGAAGCTGCCAGCTCAGACCAAGGGACACCAGGCACCCTTTGGCACTGGGCCTGTCTAATTTCTCAGGTGCAATTAGAAGAGAGGTGAGTGTATGTGCTAAAGCATGTGGGAGGGTGCAGCACCCTCCAGCTCCTTTTCAGCAGTGCCACAGCAAGGAAAAATGTTGGTACCAGAATCCAAACATTGGGAAAAGTGTGGCTCCAGTGCCCAAAACCCGGCACGCCTACCCCGGAGCTCCCATGGCTGCTTTTCTTGCTGCAGGGAGGAAAGCCAGGGTAGCAGAGATGCACATAATTGATCATTAGCTCTGCTTTAGCCTTGCAGCAGAGCTGCTCTCCTTGGGAGAGGCACACCAGGAGCATCCTGGTATCCCTGGGTGATGGCGTGTGGAGGACTCTCCGAGGGGCCTGGCTGCTCCGTGGGGGCCAGGGGAAGCAGCAGCAAGGGAAAAGTCCAAATTGTTGTGCTGCCCGAGTTGGCAATGCTGTTGGGGGATAGGAGAAGGTAATAAGCAGAATTTTCTAGGAAGCACGCTGAAAATAAGGTACTAAGAAAAGTCACTGGAAATGTCAGGCAAGCCAACAGGGAAAGGTCCAAGGAGCAAGCAAAAGCACAGCATATACTTTTTCATCTATTCAATCTGACCCTGGGCCCGGTGCCACAATCTTTTTAAGGTTAGTGGTGGGAAAGCTGCCTTTTGAATGTTTGCAGAGGCCTATTAACATCCTGTGCTGAGGAACCTTAAACCCCAGGTAGTATTTCAGAGGAAATGGACAGCACAAAACACAGACTGAAAATTAACCACAGCAGACCCCAGGCCTAAATAAGTTCCACTAGCCCTTTCTGAAATCACTTAAAGGCTTTCCTTCCAGTTGGACTCCTGCCCAACCACTTTAATAGGTGCAGCAGGCAGGGGGGAAGAAAAATGGAGGGGGGGAGAGAGAAAAAAAGACAAAAATAAAAGGGAAAAAGAAACCTATTTGGCCCAGTAATTTAAACATTCTTTGCAAAATAATAATAAAGTAAAAAAAAAAAAAAAAAAAAAAGGGGCACTTTAACAAAAATTGCAAGTGTAGCAGGATCGGGAGGGTAACTTGGTGAAATTCTCTGTGGATGGCTGCAAACCTCTAATGGAAAGTTGTATAAGTGGCTGAGGCCAAAGTAGGCATTAATTACAATGAAAAATCAGTTTAGTGCAGGCCACAACTAAATTGGAAGCTGGTCCTCTAGGTAAAACAAAGAAAGTGAACAGAAGCTTTAGATTTGATTACATGGCAATACAAGAAAAATGTGCTGTATGTTGTCTATTATTAAAGCTGCTTTTGGGCCTTCTGTGTGCGCCTAAGGGATTTTAATAAAAAATTAGTAATAACCCTGCTGCCCTGGCTCGCCGCGGCTTTTGGCGTGTTTGTGGGTACAAGGCTACTCCTGCAGTACAAATTAAGTCACTTTAGACAAACACAACCTTGAAAGCATTGTGTGGTAAGTTCAAGCAGCACACTTTGACTCCAAGAGGACACAGTCCCTTACTGGAGGCCAGCTCTGGGTTTGGAAGCTGCAGTAGGATTTCATCAGGAAAGAAACCCTGCAACTGCTATATATGTCTTTGATTATTCTTGGCAACCCTAGAAATACATACCCAGGTTCATAAACACTGCATAAAATACTGCAAAAGAGTGAGTTAATGGCAAAAAGTCACCATTAACAGATTTTTTTTAACAAATGCTAACTCTATAACCTTCTTTACATTGATGTAATGATACTAATAACATTGTCTTTATTGCTAATATCAGCACTTGGTCCTTGGCATGGCTGGATACAACTAAGCCAGGAAAGTTTACCTGGATTCATATAAAAATACAAAAACCCCCACTCTCCCAACTTTATAAAGGTAACTTTTCAAATCCCTATCCTCGAGATATTTATTTTAAAGTTGTATAAATTCTGTTCTTTTTACTCCAGAATATCCATAGCTCAGTGGATCCAAATCTGCTTCTGAGTCCCTGTTTACAATTCCCTATAAACTAAAGGCAAAATTTGCTATATGCAGAATTTTCTAACCTCCAGGGAATTAGGGGGAAAAGGAAAAAACATTTTAGGGCCACAGAGACAAGGAAACATAGGAGAACAAGCAGCTTTGTGTCTCTTTAGTGGTGGGCTACTGCTACCAACTGCTCCAGTGGGTCTCCATCCCTCCAGCACTCCATGCTGGAGGAGGAGGGGATGTACAGCTCCTGGATGGGTGAAAACTTGGAATTTTTTATGCCACAGGCATTGGTCATGTCCCAGAAGCACGGCCCAGCCCTCAAACCCTGCCTGGGAAGGAGTGTGTCTGTACTCCTGTGTTATCAGTGTTTGCTATTTCACTGAGTTGCATCAGGTTTCTATGTTCTCTACTAAAGAGCCTCCCTACTCTTGGGTTATTTTCTGCCCCTTCAAACCCATGTTCACCACTCTTTTTCCTTGCAGAGGAAAGTATGGAGAAAGCATCCAATTCCTTTCTAGAGTTACCAAGCAAGAAGGATGGGGGAAAACAAAACTAAACAAAACAGAACAGAACAAGAAAAAGAAACAGCAAAAGATCTGCTACCAGTTTAATTCCACTATTTTTAAAGCCACCTCACTTGTTCATTTTTCAAATCTGACTCACAGCTGGGTGTCTTAGGTTGACAATCTGGCAACTCTCCTCCTAAGCCAGGTAGCTCCATGAGCTATTCCTGGGGTGAGCAGGGCAAACAGGCATGTGCAGACCTGGGCTCCTCCTGCCCATCAAGGTGACATGGACAGTGATGTCCCCACGTGCTGTGACATGGAAAAGGGGCTCCCCTCTGCAACATGACCCAGATGTCACCTAGAAGAGCTCTGGAAAAGAAGCAACTTTGGCTTTCAATGCTGTGTACCACGGAGGAGTTGGGCTTCAAAATCCTTTTATCCCAGTCACATGTGGCTGCACGCTTGGATCCATGTCACTGTGTGCCACACACTCCCTTCCCTTCCATCTTCCCTCCTGCCAGCTGCACTTGTCCAGTTTTGTGGTGTCAGGCAGGGTTGTCACAAGAAAGGACTACCCCAGTTTACTGTTCTGATGGCCAACAGAGCAGTTTTACAGCAAAGAACCGAATTATTTAGAAGAAGCTGGGACATGAGCACTGAAAGAAGGGTTCTTTCTGAAAATGAAGCAAAATCAACATTGTAAACCTCTAAGTTCCTCCTCCAGAGCACTGGAGAACTGGAGGTGGGTGGCTCATCCTCATTATTCACAGACTGCCCCTATTGCAGCCTCCTCTCCATGAAAGGGTGAGGAGGAGCAGAAGGGATTTCCTAGGGAAAATAGGCACAGCCAAGGCAGCTCATGCCCTGAGTGCTGAGGTGGTACAGCTCTAAGGGAGGAGATTGGGAAAACCAAATTGTGGTGCTGAACATTTCCTAGCAGCTCTCCCTTGAACCCATGATGAGCAATAGGCTCACTCAGACACCATCCCAACAGATAAACTCCATGGCTGGCAGGCAGGGAAGCAGTGGGCATCGGTGGAGAATAGCCTGGTGTAGCTGAAATACTAAAAAAACCCAGAGACAAACAGTCCTTTTTGCATCCACATATAAACCTATAGATACACACAAACATTTTGCAATGTGTCTGAGTTTGAAATGTGTCAGCACATAGGGCTTCCAGACGTGTCTGGAAGGTGCATCTGAGTCCCTTCTCTTTCTTTCCAAACATGTTTACTTTTCCTTATGGAAAGCTGCAGCCTTGGAGGCCGCCTGGCACCACATCTGCTCAGCGGGTGCAGGAGTGGTCTCCAGAATCAAGTCTCTTTCTCCAGCTAAGATCCCTTATGCTAAGATCTGTGAAAAAATAATGTGGGGGGAAAAAAAAAACAGCCAAGAAA
>VYZP01042864.1:289859-312703 GCA_013400635.1 Hypocryptadius cinnamomeus
AAAAAAAAAAAAAGAAAAGGAAACCAACAGAAAGGGCAGAAGGGCAGACCAAGCCTTCTTGGCAAAATAATACAAACCCACCACCCGTGGCATCACCATTTCGATAACAAAATAAATGTCTGCTCTCATGGGCCCCGAGTAAAAGCCCCTTTAAGTAAAAGTATTAGGAGAATACATCAGCTGTAAGATATAACACCAGTGACTAATACCACAGGATGAGCATTTTTAACTTTCACTCTGAAATGACTGGATGATAAGAGAGTACAATATATATTTTGAATTCAGGGTGAGAAGATCTTTTTAATATAAGTGTTTTATGATGTAGCCATACATCATTTCTAACTAAAATGCTAAACAAAACACCATCCTTTTCTGAAACATAGATAATGATGGATTTTTGTTATTCTATTTTATTCCATAAGATAATTTTTCAACCCAAACTTTTATTTTATTGATGGCATAAGAAGGCCCCAGTAGATCTTCTTTCATATATGAGACAATTTCATGAAAACTGTGAGCTAAAACTCAAATGTCATTGCAGAGAAAGAATTTTTGGATACGTGATCATTTATTGGGAGAGTCCCACAAGATGGGATTAAAGGAGATTAAAAGAGCCAGGTATGTTTTGTTGATTGCTTTGGCACTTGAAAACCCCTCTGATCTCAGAGCAGGAGTTTTGTGGGTATTATTATAATAATAATGGGGATCTTGGAGGACGGGAGGTGGATAAGCAGAAGCGAACTAAATCCAATAATGTTTGTACTGTCACAAAGCCAGGATGGTTTGGGATATGATTTAATCCTATGGAGCAGACCTACCCAACACTCCTAAGCAAGAGATAGACAAATAAATATACCCAGTAAAATAGAGGCATATCTGCAAAGTGAAATCCCTCACCCTTCCCTGGGCAAAATATTTTATTCCCTCAACACCAAAACTCGCCAATAATTTGGCTGTGTGTGTGCTGAGCAAGAATCCCAACAAATCTCTGCCTCTTCCACTTCATAGCCTCAGCAAAACATGACATCCGAGGATTTGCCTGTGCTTTCTGTCTCTTTCCTTGTTTGTTTTCATGTGTACCACCAAAACAGACTGTGTCACTACCTATAAAGGAACCAAAATATTTCAAGTACTGACTACTGCAAAAATATGAAACACCTTTTTTAGTACTTGGTTCAAACACAGGGATCAAGGGGGAAGGAAAATGGCATTTCCACTGTTATGGTGTTGAGGATGGATGGCTGCTCACTGCACCATTGCCTTTCCAAATACCTTACTGTGTCTATCACAAGATAATTTCTCCCCCAGTCTCTTGTTCCAGGGACTCCCAAGCTTGGCTGTGTTTTTAAAAAAGAAATTTCCTGGAAAGGCTGATGTTAGAATGGTGGTGTGAAGTTGTACAAATTTTATCACTTCTGTGCTTCGAGAAAATCTGAATTAAACCCTCAATTTGTAACACTTTAATCCGTTCTTCCCATGAAGTCAGGGGAGTAACACTGAGCTGGACCAAGCCATGAGCCAGCCCATGGCAGACACATCTGCAGCAGAGACACGGGGCCTGCTTTTACAGCAGTTAAATAATAAGTTAGAAAACCTCCAGGCCTGCAGTTCTTGTTTGAGTTCTTACACTGACTGCTTTGCCTCTATACGTCCTGAAGATTTTGGCCAAGGTGCCTCATCAGAACAATAGCTCAGAAGAAGCCAGCAGTCCTGGTTACAATTAGTTGAGACTATTTTAACTACCTGTTGGGTTGTTACAGATTTAAGAAGGACTGGCTGATTAGAAGAAGGTTCTGGCAAAAACATCTCTGCTGAGTTAGGAAGACTTAGGGGTTTTTTAATTTTTATTTTTTAAGTTCTGCAACATGGTTTGGAAAGACTGTAAAAAAACTGAGATATATCCTTCCCTGTTTTTCATATCCATTCCTGACTCTTAGCTCTCCAAGGAGTTCCATATTCCTTATTTACACACAGTGGCCAGCACAGCACCCTCCTGTCCCCAGCTGGCCTTGGAGCTCAGTTAGAACAGAAATATAAACAACAATAAAAACAATAAAAAACCAACCTGAATAAAAACAATCTGAAGAACAAGTGAATCACACAATCAGTGTGATCTTCCCCTAAATCCTGGGTGAAAAACCTCATGAAATGCACAAGAGAAAGCCTGAATGCATTAACCAGGAAAAAAAAAAAAAAGAAAAAAAAATTAAGAGATCTGTGAAAGAAGTTCCACTTAAAATAAAAGGCAGCAGAGACCAAACTCTAAGAATGCAGGTTTTGAATGAGCTTTCATTATTCATTGACCCAGGTTTCTTCTTCATGCTATGCAGAAAGCAAAAGATTAAACCGGTGCCGATGGGAGCGGGGACAGGAGGGTGGGTGCTGTGGACAGCTTGGCCCCGTGGAGCTGGGGAGGGGGTGCTTTGACTGTGCACTCAGAACTTCCCAGCACAAGGGTGCAGCAACTCAGCTAATTGGGGAAGATAAAAGGCAGGTTTTTATGAGACAGACACCATCATTATCAGAAATGAAGGATAAAAACTTGAGCAGCTACGTCTTATTTTATCGCTGGGAAGTCTCAGAAGGAAAAAAGAATTATCAAAGTTTTTGATAGTTCCATTTAACCACAAGAAAACTATGTTAATGTAACCTTAAAGGTTTGACTAAAACCTATGAAATCAAGGCAACTCACAGTCCAGGCCTCAGCTTCTTCCCTAAGCCACCCATAGTGCTGGGACCATGTGAGACACAAACGCTGCCTGTTTGGGGGCAGTGTCATTTGTATGGGCAGACCATACTGCTGCCTCCTGTAACCCCAAAAGCAACACCCAGCACAGCCCCTAGAGCTGCACCTAATGCTTTCTATGCTTTTCCTTTGTTTCTTGTAGGGAAAACACAAAGGCATTGAGCAGTTTCATCACCAACCAGTCCAACACAAAACTTCCCCCTCCAAAGTGCAGCCAGGCAGCGAGAAGCAAATGCTTTGATGGCCAAGTTTAAAAAGCCCTGAAAGTCTGGGGTTTTAATGAAAGTACTGACAGGCCTTCAGCCACCCAGCAGGGTGAGCAGGCGCCACCATAATGACCATTTAAGCCCTCTTTTCTGAGAAAGGCTTGGCCCAGCAGCGAGGGAGGAGTAAACAGGGCTGGTAACTTAATGACCTTTGAGCATTAGCAGATGGCCTTTTTATGAGCACAGATTAGCAGAACATGGGAGTTTTTAATGGCCACTAACAGGTGCCAAGGCTGCTTTTCCCTTCTCTACCTACCCACAGCCAGTAAAGCATCAGTCTTCTCCCACCCCATCCTTTATTCATCTCAACACCCCAACATCTTGGATGACACAGCAAGGTGTGTGCTGCACCATCCTGACAAAGCTGTAGGTCACCCAAAAGCATGAGCACATCCCCTTTGGGTGATGGCATTGTCAGCTGAGTCCTCATCACAATATCACTTCTGAAGTACAGCCAGTTCAGTGCGGGTGGTCAAAATGGTTGCCCCCTTCTTTCTGCTTCAAGAGAGATGTAGGAAACCCCAAGAGCAGGCTCCAGAGCTGTTTGAAAGCAAGAGGGAGTCTAAGCAAAGCCACAACAGGGATTCCTTATTTATAGCATCATGGTGTTCACCTATGACACCCCTGGCTCTGCCCCATTAAAGACACCCTGGTATCTTTATGAGCTGGGGCCACAGTGAGTGCTCCATTCATGTCTCTGCAAATATTCCCTCACCCAGCCTTATCCTGGCCCGGCAACAACTCAGAAGCACACCAGGACTCAAGGCAATTACCAAATTGGCTCCTCTGCATTTATCTCTGTGGGTGGGTAGAGGAAAGCCCTCACAATTAATCTCAGATGCTGCCTGATTAGACACAACTCAGGGGTTATGATCCTCTCGGAGCCAAGGGGCTGCCTGAAGTCTGGAGCTGCAGACTGAGCAGGCTGAGGCAGCTCCTGCCCTCACCTCGGGTGTGGGGGGTCACACACAAGTGCAGGTCAGCGGCCACTGAGTGGGAAACTGAGGAAATGTAGGGAAAAAGCCAGCAAGAGCATGGCCAGGGAGCAGATTATGGTGTCCTTCAGCCTGCATTCTTTGGGCTTCCCGCTTCTGGCTTCTCTTCTCTCATCTGCCATTACTGGCCTCCAAATCTCTTATCCTCCTCTTTCTTGGCCTCCCACTCTCAGCCTCCACTCTCTTGAGAGATGCCATATGCCAGTGCCTTATTTTTCCATGGAAAAAGATAACACGGTGCAAACTCCAGATTTCGTAACGTGTGGTGGCAGTGCCAATCTTGCAACTGTCAGGTTGGAATCCCTCATTAGAAGGAACATATTATGGCTGGGATTTGAGGCAAAACACCAGGGAAAGAGGTTGGAAAACTCAGGGAAAAAAAAAAAAATCCTTGATAAAACAATTAAAATTTGCCACGCAGAGGAATTAATCGTGTCCAGAACAGAATTCCTGGAAAGCAGCACTGTGAGAAGCTTCATTCAAAGTACTGCAAGAAAACAGCCCCCAGCCAGGGACAGCATGAGTGAAACTGGGAGTCTGCAGAAAATGGTGCATTAAAGTGTCCACTGTGGGAAATGACACAGGAGAGGGAATGTGGAGTGTGGGGGAAGCAAAATGCTGGCACCAACCGTGCTGGCTCTGGGTCCTCCTGGCACCACTGCTGGTGCCTCTGGGTATGGGGGGACTCATCCACGAGAAGAAAAGGAGATTTTGTGTGGCTATGAGTCCAGCAGTGGTGCACAAGTCAGCACAGGGCCAACCCCAGTGGTATTATGGAAAAAAATACCCCAGGTACAATAAGGAAGTGGAAAAGTTAAAGATGGAAGCTCCCAGCAGAGCAGGGCTGAAGGAGCTGATGCAGGCCTCATCCTGTCATACAGGTGTTCACATAGATGGGAAATAAGGGAACATTTTCCATTACCTAACAGAGAGGTGCACTTGGAAGCTGGGCTAATGCCCAGTGTGTTGGATATGTCCAGAGGGCCCCTTTCCTTCATGCTCATGATTCACTTTGGGGACTCTTTTGCAGTGCCATCAGGATTGTGCAGTATTTCATAGGAAAATGCAATTTCTTGTAGAGACACAGGGGCTGCACAGGTGCTGGCTGAACCTGAAGACAAGAGGGATAAAAAATAGAACCAGAGCTTCAAAAAACTTTGGGAAGAGTGTGCTGCTGTGCAAAAGCCAAATGAAACATGAATTTAAGTTAAGAGAAAGATGTGCTTAAAGGCCTGATGGTCCTGTGACACCAAATTTCAGAAGAAACAGGAGTAGCTTACACAGATGCCAGATGTGGCAGGAAGCACTGATGTCTACAGACCTCCCCAAAGAGAGAACTAAACCACACACTCAAACTACATTGTCTAAAGATAGACCTGGGCTTTGTGTGACAGGCATGGGAACTCTCACCCTGCAACCCAAGCAGGCAAGCTCGGTCATAAAGCCCAGGAAGGGACATGGGGTAGCACCCTGCTGAGCCCTGAACTCACACAGCCCTGCAGAGCCCTGGTGAATGCATTACAGGGGAGGACCCAGCCTTTCATCAGCTTCCAGCAGGAAAAGGGAGAAAGTCCTCTGAAGTGGGTGTTCTTCCTAGGAGCATGAGGCCAGAGGCAGAGCACGGTGAGGCAGCTGAGCATGTGGACAAGACACAACCAAAACTCATTAACTCACCGCTCCAGGGAGACCACACAGCAGCACAGAAAACCCCGGAGACTAATTGAACATGGTTAATTATTAGGTGGTTTAAGATATATTTGAATTTCTTTATTGTGCTCATGTTGTTTGTTGTAGTTATTTTTGGCTGGGGAAATGATACCTTGCAGGAACTTTGAGAAGAGCCATTTGGAAGGGACTCGTGTCCCTCGGGGTTGGGGTGACACACGGCTAAGCTCCCTCAGCCTCCTCCCAAGCCTCTCCAGTGCCTGCCAGCATCAGGTGCCAACCTGCCCTAGCACATGCTCTTGTGAAAGGACATGGGAAAACAAACACCTCGACTGATGGCAGGCAGATTTCTGCTGGAATCCAGAACATTTGAAAAATGATTTGCGAAAGCCAGCATTGGGATCACAACTCTCCCAAACACCACGATATAACCATGGACTTGGGGGTCTGGGCTTTAGTTGGCCTGAGACTTTATGAGCTGGAGATCAGCACAGAAACTTCACCTTGGTAAACGTGGATCGATTTACATCCCTGCATCAAAGCCTGGTTAACGCTGTGGGTTTCTGTGCATGAGCTGAAGAGCAAGGCCAACTTAGTGCAGTGGCATAACCAGTGCAACCACATCAAAGGCAGTGGAGAGACACTCTTTCCCAGTGGAAGGTGCACTCATGTGACTGCTCTGTGCCGGAGATCATGAGATTATATGAGCACTGAAATTTAAAGCGAAATCGGCGTGTGAATTAAGCTGGCTGAGGCGAAGGGAAATGCGAGCAGGAGTCTCTGCGAGGCCGACACACAGAAGAGTTTTGTTCCAAACTGTGTTGAGTCTTTGAGCCATTTCTGCTGAGTGTTCAACCCACGTTTCAGCTCGCCTGGCTCAAGCTCTGAACACTGACACCCAAGGATCTGCTCTGCAGAGAGTTAATTCCTGGCAGCCAAATTCAAGACTCCAGACACAAGGGGTGCTACCCCCAGGGACAAATTTGGCCACAGGCATCTGTATTCAGTCCTGGACGAGCAGGAATGGCTTCCTGGACTTGCAGAGCTGATTTGTGCCAGCTCCAAATTTGGCCCTGTGTCTTTCTCTTTGTTCCATGTACAGTTAAATAGACAAGATGAAAAAAACCATGACTAATTAGACTGTTAAATTAAACTGCTTTAAATTTATTTTATGTGATGCATAAAGTTCATAAAAAGAGGTATCCAGAGTAGTATCAGTGACCTTTCTCTAGGAGCTGCAGTCCACCCGGATGCTTTTTTGAACCAATTGGCTGAAAACTCCTGGATTTCTTAACACCTTTTATTCCCTCTCTGCCACTTTCAAACCTGAAGGATTTATTTTTATCAGTCCCTCACCCACATAATGACTTTAAAATTCCTTAGGTTCATACCTTAAAATATAGCTGGGAATTAGAAGTAATGCCAATTAACAAGTCAAGGCTCAAAGGCACTGATGGAGTTAGCTTGCACTTCTCCCTGGAAAACTGTCATAAGTATATATAAGGATCTGCACACCTCAGGATTTCTGTTCAGAGCACTCTGTTGGAAAGCACCTTTTCCATGGAATTTGCAGCCCCACCACCACCACGGTGTCTGTGGACTAGTCTGCCCTGAGCCAAAAGGAGTAGTGGAAAACAAGCACTGCCCCACAAGTGCCTCCCCAGGCAGTTGCCTCCCTCCAGGCTCTGGACTCACAGCAGATCCCTGTTTGGACAGGCTTGGCTGGCACGTCTGTGTTTGGACCCGCACCACACCAAAAAGGCAGTTAATGTGCTCCAGGTGTCAGTTGGTTCCTGGATCTGAAAACCTGGAATTTCGAGACGGACAAAACCCCCTGATTTGATATGCAGACGTTCCTCCCACTCCCATTTACCAGGCACACAGATAAAAGGCAATTTGGTTAGACCTCGTGAGCCTCTGCTGCAGGATTTGGCACATGAAGGAGGCCAGAGTTTAGTTCCCAGGTCTGTCGGTGGCTTCAGGCAAGTTATTTCACTTTCCCCGATTCAGTTTCCTCCTCAGTGGCAAAGTGGTGCCTGCAATATCAAATAATATGTTTTCCCTCTGGCCACTGCACATGCTTCATTTTTCTGGAGAAGCTGCTTTTGCCCTCCAGGGTCCCTCACAGGGTGGGGGTGGCTGCAGAGACACATCCAGGCACTGGGGGAGAGGGGCTTGCTTGGGAAATTCAGGAAGGGAACAAGATTTTTCTTTTGTTACCAAGAGCTCCTTACACCCTCTTACTGCTGTTAAAATAACCATTCCTATTTCACGTTTCATTGGGAGTCATATTGGTCATTCACCTCCTAATTCCGGGTTAAATCTTTCATCCCCTGTGTTGCCACAACCACAAGAGCCCAGAGGCCAACCCAACCCGGGTCAAATTCTACCTGTATCAGCTGCTGGCAGCAAAGTTTAGTCCCCTCTGAAAGAAAAAGGCCATGAGACCTCCTTGTACCCTCCAAGCTCACAGGACAGCACCGGCACTGGGACGAGGCACTTCATCTTTCCACGCCCAAGGAAGACAACTGGGGAGAGCAGATGGCTTTTTGGAAGCCTAGAGCTGTATACTGAGGCTGTGGCATCCCCTGCTCCTGCTGATGCTGCACTTCCCTGCCTTGTGCTGCTCTGTTTGGGGAGGATGCATTCTCAGCAAAGGTGTGAATATCGCTCCCCTCGCAGCTAATCCTGACACGCCAGTGGCCCACGAGCACGATGTATTGCTAAGCAACACTTGGCAAAATCCATGCCAGGTTGTGTCGGCCCCTTTTGATGTTTCACAGAAGCATTGTCATTTCCATCTCTGGCATTGTTTCCAGCATTTTGGGTGTCAGTGTTCCTGAAAACCATCGCAGAAAGGATGTTTATTGAACTGTCAGAGGGTGAATGATTGACACTAGGCACAAGTACTTTTCATGTTCAGGTTTTGGCATGCCACAATTGGATTATTTCCTGATAAATGCCATCCAATTCTACCAGATGGACCACTGAGAGATATGCCAACCTGTGTGAGAAATGGAGTAGATGCTCAGTGCCACTTATTGGTAGATGTGTGCTTCTCCAGTCTATCCTTTTGTGTAGCTGCAGGGTATTTCACTGAAGCAGTGACTTTTGTGATGCTCACAATTAGAAGAGCAAGGCAATTTTCATTGTGGAGAAGGGTAGGTTTCAATGCCCAAATCGGATTTCATTCACCTCAGTGTGGAAGTGCAATAGCTGTTCCTCTCTACTTAGATTTAATGTGTTCTCTGTGACTTAAGCATTAAAGAGCCATGAATTTCAAAAGTCAGGTATTTCTCATATATAAATAATTTCAATAAACTGATCCTCTTCCTTCCCCTTCGTCTTTTCCTAATGGCACATTTGCAGATCTGAATGCAATAGAAGGATTGTGAGGCAGGTAAAACATTTAAGGCAGAATGTGTTATATGTACCACCCAAAGTTTATTAAACAGCTGAATTCATTTCATTGGCACTAAGCTGGAGAGGTATCTGTGGCCTCAGGATGGTAGAGGCACAAGTGGCAGCACGAGGGGACAGTGTGACCCAGGCATGGATGTCAGCAGTGGGGAAGGTTAGGGGCTGTCAAATTGCCCCTGGAGCTATGTGGGCAAGTGGGATTAAGCAGGAAGGGCTTTTTCATGGACACTGGTGCCTACACTGAGCAGAGGGGAGAAGATGGAAACCATCCCACATACCCTCACACAGGCACTGGGTGAGGAATTGTCACAGGGAACAGGAGCTTTGCTTGCTGGGTTTCGAGAGGGAGGGGAGTTGTCTTTTCTGTTTGTTAGAGGTGATGCAGGAGGAAATCCCTAATTCTGCAGGATGGAAAGTTGCATGTCTGTGAAAACACAATTTTTCTGTCTGGACTGACCCACTAGAGAGACAAAAGAAACATGAAGTTATCTATTCCTGTAGTCCTCAGCACTTTAATATATACATAAAAAGCAGGGCCTTTGTACTACACCTAATGAGCAGAAGTGAATAATGTGGTATAATTAGCTTCCCTTTCTCAGCCTGCTCTCTCCGATATCTCAACACACTTCTGACAACAGCATGGTACAAGTGGTGACTGGTGCCTACATCTCAGATTTACCATCACTTCATTGTTCTCTGCTAACACATTTTTCATCTCTGCCATTATGAGGGCCTCTCTCTGCCGCTCTTATTTCTGTGTTTCAGCTGTTGGCTCAGTCCCTGCCAGCCCAAATGAGACACAGCTCAGGCAGAGGCTTCGGGGAGCAGCGGCTGTTATTGCACCGTCCCCTCTCCAGAGACCTGCGGTCAAACCCTTGGGTGCACACGTGCACACAGCACCCCTCAGAAACGTGTCTGACTGGCAGCCCAGCCCTGCCAGCACCTAAAAATAACAAGTAGAAAAACGTACAGTGCCCCCTTTTTTTTTCTTCTTTTTTTTTTTTTTTTTTGATGGCCTCGATTAACTAAGGTCTTGGATTTGCGATGGTTTGTGCATCAGCCGATTTTTGTGTCTCACCAGGACTCGGGGATCTCAGAGCTGTGAATTTCCAAAGTTCACAAAGCACTGAGAAAAGAAATTTATACAAAATAACATAGGTCTGTGCAACCTCCTACTATTCCAGAGGAAAATGCAGAATAATAGCCTTTTTTGTTTTGCTGTCCTTACAAAAGGGAGCTGAGAGGCAAACTGATGATGCAGGACTTGCAAAAACCAGAGAGATCAAAAAATCCTGCTCCCAAAACAACCCCCTGTAAAATGACATTACTGGGGTTACTTCCAGGAAAGTAGCTACAATTTTGATTGCAGATTTGTGAGTAAGCTTATAAATCAATTCAAAACCAAGCCTGTTTAAAAACCTGTTATGCAGAGATGCAGTAAAATGAAACGCACGCAGGTAATACCGCTGGTCTTGAGAACTTCAAAATTTCCTCAAAGTAATAACTTTAATTCAGTTCTTTCTGGCATAAACTTTTTCATCCCATTATGTCAAAAACTGTATTATCCATCCATTTGTCTGTCAGAACGATTCCCCCTGGGCCCATATACCACTGGTTCTTCTATTCTAAACCTCCCCATTACATCCTGCTATCAAGAGTCACAATTTTCAGTGAAAGTCTCTTGTGACTTTTGACAATGTTTTACAGTGAACTAGACCAGGAAGCTCAGAGTTAAAGGAAATCTTCCATTCTGGCAATGAATATGTAATAGGCATTACACTGTGCAGTATACCAAAAATGTAAGGTTCATTAAGTCTTTCAAAGGCAAGAACTTCCATGTAGCTTTGAATGAACCTGTCTCGGCAATGGCATTAGCAAATGATATTTTGGGGCAGGAGATATTAATACTACACATTAAGGAACAAATTTGTTTAAATGCTATATAGCTCTGCGTGGATGCAGATGATCCAGGAATAAATAAAAAGTGAATAGTCGTCCAACTTTATATGTAAATTGTCTTTGGCTTATATACATAAGAATGCTCTTTGCTACTAAATTCCTTCATATTAACAAGCAGGAGTGTAACTAATATATAAAATAAAGTCATTCTCTTTAATGAGAATGCTAAATATTTTAAAGAAATGCACAGCTATGAAATATTGTCAAGGGCATTTTTATACTTAAGTTTAAGAACACTTATGACTTAACTGTTGAATAATTTAACACATTCAGCCTTGAAGTACTATTTATGTATGTTTTTTAATGTTCATACTTATGTAGGCTTTTCTTTGCTCAGGATTTAGGACCTTTGATTTCTGTTTATAAAATTTACATCTTTAATCTCCCAGCTCTGTGCATTTCCCCATTTGACTCCTGCAACAATATAGGCAAGAAATGCTGAGAGGAAAAAAGGAGCTAAAAGCCTCACGCAGCTTGGAACAGGGACTGTGTGGATTTTAGCAAACATAAGGACAGATTTTAAGGAAATGAGCTCCAAGTAGAAAACCTTGATAAACATGAGCCACCTGTACAGCTCAAACGGAGGATTTGCAAATGGGTTTATGAGCTTTCTCTGAGAGGCAAAGAAAGCCCCAGGAAGGGCCCCAGCACATCGTGGGAACCCCGAGTCATCCCGCACAGCTCCTTTCGGGGAGCCCCGTGCGCAGCCACGTGTTTGCTGGGAGACGGGGGGAATTCCCCATGCAGCACATGCGTGGGTGGTGGGACACAGCTGAGGCTGGGGGAAATGCCACCCCAGCATTCCTGATCCCCCAGGGGTCCCTGGGGTCGGCGAGCACAGACCCACCACCACGCGTGCTGGGGCAGGGGCAGTGATCCCGAGAGCGCTCGGCTTGAAGGCTGACCTACCTCCACACCCGAAATGTTCAGGGTCAATCAACAGAGCACCACAGGCAAAAGTTTTGCTGAGTGATGGAACAGAAGGTGAATTCTCCCCACGATCGTGATATTGCATGAAATCTGCTCTGGGATAAATAAAAACATCGACCGAAACTGTTTACAGCGTGTCTTGTCACCTTGCATTATGGTCTTTCGCAACACGCTGATGTTTCGTGACACAGCAGATGTAACTTGACATGTCACACACTGAGCAGCGACTTTCAGGAATTTCTAAGACATGTTTCTTTCCAAAAGCAGCGTCTCGACCAGACAGTTGGTCCACGAGTGCATTTAAAACTGAGGCTGGAAGAGCCGGGCTGAGATGAGACGAGCATCGCTCGCAGAATATTTGGTCTGACTTTTCCTCTGTATTTTATGTGCTACAAGCCATAGGCAGGGAGATGGACAGATCATCCAGCACGATGGATGGGCTGCTGCCAAGCTGATGTTACTGTATAACTATGGGCCCCTCAGTACCCATTCTGCCTCTGATAGTCATCACTTGCCAGTGTCCAAATGGATTATATATATCTGGCATGTTTATGGTATAAAGGAAGATGAATCTGAATATCTGTGAACCTTGGGCTTGCAGGATGATGCATTAGGAAGGGAAAGCAAGTTTTTCAAGGGCAAAAAAAAGTTAGTAGGGTTTTATCAAAGGGAATTAACCTAACACCTCCTTGCATCGGGCTGCACTACCACACATTGAGAGATCACTTACCTGAGGAGGCAGAAGGAGAACATTAGGATTAAGAGCAAGGACCACCACATATTTTAGCTCAGGGATGTCTTTCTAGCTGGAAATTCTATGTGGTGGTCACTGACACACCGAGCTGAGTCATTTCTTTAGTGCTGATGTCTATTCAGACAAGCAAATCAGCAAGAGTCACAAGGACCTGGCTCTGTGAGGTTCATCAGTCGGCTCATGGCTGAGCAGGAGACCCTGGAGGGAGCAGAACTGGGGTCCCTGCCCTGCCCTGCAAGAGACACCCTGCTGGATCAAGCCACCGAGCAAAAGCTGGGCTGCATCAGCCTTCCCTGGTGAATGCTCTGGGAAGTGGCTGCTTTCTAGGTCATAGGCGCTATCTTCTCAGGAGAGGCAAAACAGAGGAGCATGGAAGACTAGAAGAATTGTGAGATACAGAATGATGTAGGATTAAGACAAGAAAACTGCTCCCTTGCTGCAGCGGACCAGATCCTCTGGCAGCAGTGATGGGCTCTGAGCACAGAGCCCATTTGCACTGACTCAGCATCACTGAAATGTAAGTATCACCCCCACTGGGGTCTTTAGCTCCACAACGCTGTCAGCACGGGCTTTGCAGCCCAGGGAGGAGATACCTAATTTGCTCAGAATAACTGCTTGCACTCAGTCTGCCTCTGCTTTCCAACAGACCTGAACTAGGAGGCAATTTGGTTCCACAAAAGCAGCCTTAAATGAAAATATGTAAATAAAGAGGGAACTGGAGAGTGAAAACACTCATCGTCTTCCCGAAACGAGGCAACTCGAGGTATGTCCTTGGGATATCGGCAAAGGGACCCAGAAATCTCAACAGGAAGTCAAAGTTTACAACAGGAATTCAAGACAAAATGAATGTTGCAGCTGTAATATACAAACTCACAACCTTGCCAGGCCTTACTCCCTTAATAAACACTGAAACCTCTGTATCTCATAGCTTCAAGGACCTCTTTTCCAGGAGTGCCTCCTGTAAAGCTTTATTTCCTTTTGAAGTCTGCTTTCTACTTTACTCTGTTTTTTTGCTAGGAATATATTTAGGTAGGAGCTGGCCTTTGCAGGCAGCTGTGGCTATCAGTCAATCTATCAGCAAACCGCTCATGAAGTTCACTAGACAAAGGGTTAGTGCAGCTAGTACCACAATAATGTAGAAACAGAAATATTACAAAGTAAAGGCTTATAAAATAATAAAAATTCTACTTAGTTCAGATACCTCCCAGTGCCTTTGGCAAAATACCTTAAGCATTCCACATAAGGCGGGCATTGTCTTTATAAGATGGCACCTCATAAAATGGTATTAAATATCACCAACGGGGCTTCATATTTCATCCAGCAGGGTTTAGGCCAGACATGTTCTATATCACACATTATTAGAATGACATCTGCTTTGCAAGTTGTGTACCCAGGAGCATACCTTGATAACTCATTTCAGCACTCATTCTCGAGGCTTCTGTGGCTTCGTAATACCTAATATGTTTAACTCATTTTGAACAGAAGTCTAAAGCCTGTCGTGGCCCTCTGGCCAAAACTGTAGCTGTCAGGCAACGGAGCCAGCTATCAAACATTACTCATTTATCATTAGTGGTGATGCAGCTGTACAGAGAAATGTACCCACTGAAGTGAAGGGCTGTCAATTGTTCCCTGTATAATACTCCTCTCCTCAACAGGGCATTTCTCCATGGAGGTACAGCTAGAGCACTCTGCTACTTCCTCATAGCACGGAATTCATGGTAGCAAGGGAATGGGGAATGTATTTTCATTTAAATGGGTCTGCCACGAGATGAATAAAGCAATCATCGATGGGATCTATAAGCAGAGAGGGGTGGGGCACTGTTTATAAACATCTCACATAGGTGTGCATCCGTACCTGTGCCTGTGCCTGTGCCCATACACACGTGGGGTGTTTGGAAATAAACTCTCTGGATCTGTATTGGTATTTAAAAACTGGCACATCATCAGTACCAAAGGCTCTGCTTCCTCTTTGCTTGCCATTTCCATAAGAAGGCTGGAATGTGCAATTTAGGCTTCAAATTTCCATGTCTATTCTGCTTGCAAAACTCAAACATACGCTACCTTGAACTTCGTTATCCTCAACTCTGCTCCCTAGGGAGGAAAACAGTCAGATTAAATCTATATGAGAGATCTCCTCACTGCAGACACTACTGCCTTTATTCACGAAGGCAAAGCACAGCAATGGTCTGGGAAAGCACCACAGTTAAGATACTATCTCCAGGCTCCTTTGAACCGCTGCTGCATGCAAATGTTTGTACACATGCATTATGAAGAGAGTGTGGAACAAGTCCCTGAATTTTGATTTGTCTCTGTACAAGCCAGATACAGAGGAGCAAGATGGGCTCTGGTGGTGAAGAGCAGAGGTCTGGCTCCCACACCTTCCTTTCCTCTATCTCAGTGTGGTTTCTCGTCTGGAGCCCACTGAGGCCAAAGGGAATTTGCTCATTGCTTTAAAGGCGGTCACACGATAGCAAAAATGTCAAAAATGGATACCTGAAATCAGGAATCCAAATCCACCCCTAGCAAGCAACTGGAATATAACTGTTGCTCCTATATTAAGTTATCACCTTGGTCCATCTGTGCCTGAGTTTCTGGAAAATGGAGATGGTCTGTGCCTACAAAATGGTTCAAGTGAGCAGCAAGCACAGCCTTGATGTGACTTTGAGGAGATGTTACACAAAACCTCAATTTTGTACCTGCATTTCCAGCCATCCCAGATTCACCCCACACTAGTTGCTGAAAAATAAACTTTTTCCAAAGAACTTCAAGAAAGCCTTTTGTCAAACATGGTCCAAGAGAGATTGTAGAAAAACCATGATCAAAAGGACTTTTGTCCTCCCTTTTGGCCTTGTACAAAGTATCCATGAATTCTGCCATGGATGCTTCTGCCACCTTGTCAACAGAACAACAATTAAACAACTTTATATGTATTATTACATATTTCTGGCACTCTTCCACTATGGCTATAGAAATCCAGTGGCCAAAATACAGCTGTGCTTCAGTTCTGTCCCAAGTTTAAACACAGTGGCTCACACCAACACAATTCTCATCCATAACAAGATGAGTAACAGGGAAAGGGAGGAAAAATCCAGCCCTGAAAGTTGCAAATATGGAATTTCTTCTGGGGAAAAGCTCCTCTTCACCAGAACGAGCCAGGAGTGGACACGGGTAAACTTGGAGGTGTCTGGGTCAGCTACCTCTTGAAGAGATGTCACTGAGAAGGGGAGTGGAAGTCCCACAGACTACATTGTGTGTGCTGGGGACCTTCTTTTTCCTCTTCTCCCCCACTTCTGAACACCACTTATATCCAGTGGTGTAAGGACTACGCTCTCTCTATCCCTCCTGCTCTGGCCACCGAGCCAGGAGGCTTTGCACTGCTTCAGAAGCACAAGGGCATTTTGGGCCCAGCTGGAAATGAACACGGCAGAGAGGAGGATGATGAATGACAGAGCTTTCCTGGCAGATGTAGGCTATAAAAAGAGATCACGATGTGGTGAAACAAGTCTAACCAAAGGGGTTTGCCAGAAACACAGTGAAACAGGCTTCCAGTGTGGAAATGACACTGCCAGATTCAGAAAGAGAAAACTGAAGCTTAGCAAGCAACTTGGAGATACTGAGGAAAGTGGAAATCACTTCACTTTTGTTTGTGACTTCCCTCCTCTACAGCCTGTGGTCTCCCAGGGAAAAGGACACAGCCCCTCACTGGCAGGGTGCAGAGCTGAAGAGAGGTCAGTGGCACCTGCTCCTGGCAAGCTGGGCTGCGGCTCACCACGTTCCACACAGCAGGACCACGGCTGCCAGGCTCCCTCTTTGACCTGATCTGATCTTATCTGCACTTCCAGGTGCCTCTGGAGCCCAAGGCTCTCTTATTACCATGGGTCTGCCCACAACAAACTTGGATACATTTGCGTTCATTCCTTATTTTCCTTACTTAATGTAGGAATGGGCAGAGGAGCACTGCGAGGAGGGTGGTGAATGGTGGTTTCATTAACCACATTTTGTTTCTAAACCAGCAAAAGTTAGCCTTTGAAGGGGGCCCCTCCTTTCTTTCTTTTTTTCTTTCTTTTTTTCTTTTTTTTTTCTTTTTTTTTTTCTTTTTTTTTTTCTGCCAAACCCTGGACAGAAGCCATCTTTCCGAGTCAGAAGGGATGTACATGACTGTGTAAAATCCCAGGAGCCTCTCCTCAAAACAGCCACAGGGGTTTGCAAACAAGTCACAGAAACACCCTCTTCACCCATTCCCCCAGGGCTAAGCAAGCTCCCTCTGAAACACTCCCAGCTGCTTTCTGCTCAGAGAGTAGCAAGGCCTGAGCACAGGCTTTAAAATTGTGTTGCAACTAGACCATGCAGGGAAATTCTTGACTTTTTAAACATCCTTTTTGTAATATTACATGTTAGCAGAAACAATGGGTTCGGTTATGGCTGTGAAGTTAGGCAGGGGCTGGAGAAGCAAGTTGTCAGCTTTCCTCATAGGAAACAGCCACAGCTGAGCTCTGTGTTAAATATGCCTGGACAGGGAAGAGCTTAATTCTAACTGCTTTGGGTGACTCAAATGAACTCGATCTTATCATGGCACCATGACTTTTGGGGCTTACTTTATCTTCTGCAGGAGACCCACCCTTCCTATTGCTGTTCAACCTCCTTACAACACATTTACACCCCAGTTTCCTAAGAGAGGTGCCTTCCTCTCTTTAGACTGAGCTCCTATCACCTGCTCCCATTCCCTGCTGTGCCACCACCACTTTGCTCCACGAGGTTTCCTCAAAATCCCTGCAGCGCTGCTTTGTGCAGAGATGCCGGGAAGCCAGCAGCAATGATGGGTTGGTAGCTGGCAGCCTGGGGGGCCGAGGGAAGTGTCTGGGCAGGGGGGCAGCAGCAGGGCTGGGGAGCACGCTGTGCCCCCGCTGCCCCAGCTCTGCAGAAGCCACCTCGTGCCCCGAGTTTCTGCGCGAGCCCCGCCGGCTGCTGAGAGGGGTCAGCGCTCGTCTCAAACATGGCTCAGTGCACCGTGGCTTCCCACAGCTCCTGCAGGCCTGGCTGTGGTGCAGCTGGTGAGTCATGCACAGGTTAGTCATGGAGGGGATTTATTCTTGTCTGCAGAAAGTCCGGCATGAGTAAACACAATGTAACTGTGGCAGAGGCTTGTTTCGGTTCTGGCCAGTGCCAAGGCTGAGCTGTGTCTCATCCCCAGGTGTGTGGCTCAGGCTGGGGAGGCAGACAGGGCCACACATCCTTTTTCATGCCTTTCTGCCCATGCCAAAACTTCTGAGTCAATGCAGGCACTGCAGAATGGGACCAACTCATCTCACAAGCTCCTCTTCAGGCTGAAGACACTTCTGCTAATTACTGACCCTCAGCAGACCAAGCTGCCAGGAAAGGCTCCAAGTCCTCATGCAACCTCCAAGTCTCCCACTGAAGTTTACCTGTCACTCGGATGAGATCTTGGCTTCATGCAGGCTGGTAGCAAAACACTCACACAAGCCTAGCATTTTACTCCTTAGTGATCAAATTATGCAGGCATCTAATTTCCCTGTATATCTTCCAGCCCCAGAGCGCCAACTCCCTAAACTACTCCTGGAGACTTTTTAACTGTAAAAACTGCTTTTTTTCATTTCTCAGGAACAGTAAGATATCCAGCAATAATGACACATTTCTGACCAGGAAGCTGTCTGGCCACAGTGCTGCCACAATGGTAAGTTCCAGGTAATTTTTCTTGGATGAGTTTATGCTGTGAGTGTAAAATCCTACCTGCTGACTGCAGCAGGAGTCACGGGTCTGTGGGACACTCCTTCAGAACTTGGACTTCTGAAACGAGAAAATGTTTTCATTCATATTTTAAAATTCCATTCATTAACAGGTGTATAAGGTTTGACTTCTTCAAAGTATGCTGCAGACACAGCCTAATAAATCTCCATGACACCTCACTGCATCTCCATTTTATAGATGTGGTGATTCGAATATATCCAAGTGAAATGACTTGCCCAAGGCTAATGAAGGAATCAATGTCAGAGACAGGATTAAAAGTAGAAAAATTCCTGGCCCCCAGTCTCATAACCTAACTGTGGTCTGCATTTCCCTCATATGAAAACAGAAAAGGGAAACACATCTATTTTGAATATTGTGAAAAGTAGTTCAGAGCAGATGGGCGGCCTGATGTTTTAAAATTGCTTTACTTTGTCATAAAATATCAATAATACACAGGATGTGGTTCTTGTCCAAGAGTATACCAAGGTGTGAACAGCACGATATGTGTCACTGGTAGCTTTCAGAGCAGCTGAGATGGCACTACAGAATAAAATAAGGACAGTCTTTGAGATGTCTCTCCTGCCCTGTTCCTTAAAACAGATTTCTTCCCGTGTGCTAGAGCTGGTAAAAGCAGCTTTGAAGCTGATGAATACCTGTTGGGTAATGAGTCTGTAGTGAGACACCTATTGTCCCATCTCAGAGGCAGCACAGCAGGTCTGTAATGCCCATTGCTCAAAATTTTGGGTGGCTCTAACCCACCTCTTCCTTAGATGCTAACACAGAGCAAGGCAGCATCTTCTCTGTCACCAGAACGTAACAGGAAGACAATGCACCTGTCTAGCTGTGTAGAAGAATAATTTAAAGGGGAAAAAAAAGGAAGGTACACTTGGGTCATTAAATATTGATGAGTAAGATTCATTGACTGAGTGGGAGACAGTAGGATATGGCTTGAAATAAAACCCCATGAGGGCCACACCCCCTAGTATGCCCAGGGCCATCCCTTTAAAGGTAGGACAATTATAATTAATTGAGCAATCTGACAGAAAGCATACATCCATACACTGGAGCAGAAAGTGACACTGTGCACGGAGCCATCATGGACACTTGAAGGGTTAATACTGGTTCACTAGACCAAGGACAGTAAATTCTGCCTGTGGCTACCACCAGTCTATTGTATTATTATTGCAGGCTTTAGAAACAGCTTTTAATTTTAACCCTTTCCAGCCCTTTCTTCTATTTTCTCTTTATAAATAATTGTCATTGAATAAAATGGCATGAAATCTTCCTTGCTCTACCTTTCAATAATTTCTTTTCACTTTCAGCATTTGGAACACTGTGCAAAAATAAAGAAAGAACCCAAAGAACATGGGCTTCCTTTTCCTGTAACTTTTAAGGTTGCCACAAAACTGGGGCCCTTTCATTTTGTTGCCATCAGTCCCCACTCTTTGCTGCAAGGATGAAGAATCCCATCCACCACCTACTGGGAACCGTGACGTGGGTATTCAGAGTTGTGACAAACACACAGAGGGAATGCAGATAGCCCTGTACCCCCTCCAGCCTTGCCCACACCTGCGTTCATCCACCTGACTCCAATTTTAAGATGATGCGCTGGGAATTGCTCACGCCCATAGGAGCTGACAAATCAAACGCGCAGGAGCCGCTGGTTTCCTGTAATGCAGAAATCTCACTCTGGATAACCATTCCAGCAATATGCTGAGCACATCCCCAGCCTTAGACAGGCTGAAGAGAAACAACCAATGGAGAAGGGATGTGCAGGGGACAGCAGAGGACTGACTCAGTGACCCAGGAGGTCCTTTCCAATCCTATATTTCTATGTTCATCTGTTCATATTGAAGTTGATGGAAGACATTTCCACCGACTTCAAAGGGCTTTTATCCGGCCCCAGTTTCATTTATTTTCAATATATAGATGCAAGAGTAATGTCACGCATGATTTTCATGAGACATGCTAATATACAATCAGTTCTGGGAGCAGCAGAATGAACCCAGGTAGATAAATTGTTCATCCCAAAATGCTAAACATGCCAAGACATGAAAAACATATCTCCTCATATCTGACGTGCAGACAAGTCCAGCGGTGTCACAGCTGGATTTCCAGTCATCATTACCCATAATCAATTATTCCAAATAAACTGCCCCGATACCTGGCTGCACTTTTTATGAAATACAAGGAATTAAGTGAACAAACATTTTTGATTGGGGGATCAGCTCACTACAAGGCTGGTCCATGTTCCCAGCAGCAAGGAGGAGTGTCCCATCATGAAACCTGTAGCTTCCTGTGGAAGGTTATTTACTGTAAATGGAACATCACCTGCCAGAGAGATGAGCCACAAAATGCTCTGGAAAGGAAAGAGGTGCAGAAGCCTAATGTTGATGGAGAAAGAAAGAAAGAAGGAAAGAAGGAAGGAAAGAAAGAAGGGAAGAAAAGGAAGAAAGGAAGAAAAGGAAGAAAGGAAGAAAGGNTAGAACAGGGTGACTGTAAGATTACACAGTGTTTTCTCTTCCTCTCTTTTTTTTCACTGAGCAGGCACTCAGCCTGCTCAGCAGAGTCACTCCAATATGTTATCTAATGGCTTCATCCTTACTTGTGAGATTCCCCATCTGTGGCCAGACTGTGCCACTGCTTCATTCCACTGAACAAGAGAACATTCACTCTCTCACTCTGATCTGGGGGGACAGGTCTTGCTCTGGAGCAACAGAAAATGAGCTGCTCCTTAGTCAGGTCTGAACCCTTGCACTAAAGTCAGCCTTTGATGAAAGTTTCCTCTGGATTTCAACACTGCTCCTTATAGCTGGACAATCTGCTGACTCTCTCTGGCTCTGTCTTTTTTTTTTTTTTTTNACAGCTGGATTTCCAGTCATCATTACCCATAATCAATTATTCCAAATAAACTGCCCCGATACCTGGCTGCACTTTTTATGAAATACAAGGAATTAAGTGAACAAACATTTTTGATTGGGGGATCAGCTCACTACAAGGCTGGTCCATGTTCCCAGCAGCAAGGAGGAGTGTCCCATCATGAAACCTGTAGCTTCCTGTGGAAGGTTATTTACTGTAAATGGAACATCACCTGCCAGAGAGATGAGCCACAAAATGCTCTGGAAAGGAAAGAGGTGCAGAAGCCTAATGTTGATGGAGAAAGAAAGAAAGAAGGAAAGAAGGAAGGAAAGAAAGAAGGGAAGAAAAGGAAGAAAGGAAGAAAAGGAAGAAAGGAAGAAAGGAAGAGAGAGAGAGAGAAAGAGAGAGAGAAAGATCGTTCTGATCTATGTGGTGGTCTCATATTTTCCTCCAGAGCTTTCTGCATCAGCCTTGTTTTCAAAGCCATATAACACAAGCAATGATTTCTAACCTGCAGTTGCTTCAGAAGGATGGATGTTCAGACATAATCAGTCCATTTTGCTATTTTTTCACCTGTTGTACAGTAGCTGCTTCTGCTGTTTGGATGCTGCTTTACTCACTTTGCTTTTCAATCTCTTTTGTCCTCATAATTTACTGTAAGACTCTAAGTGATTTATAAAACATGGAAAAGTGTACCACATCCCGTTTAGTTCTCCTCAAAGCAGTCATTTCCTCCCTCTGGGTTCATGGTGCCTCTATTGAGGATGTTCCATGGAAGGATTCAGCCATCCAGGGGCACAGGTACTGATGACTCCTCAGATGTGGCGGGTCTTCCATGACCAGGACAGAAAAATGACAGCGCACCATAAGAAAAGAGATGTTCAGGATAACCCTGATGTGCATTCAGAGGTCTGAGTGCTTTGGGCCTGTACCTGGACCTCAAAACTACATCGGGAATCACACCTAGGATCCACAAGTGGCACAGGTCAGATGGATGCACAGTTCCCAGGTATTGAGAGTTCCACCTCGTATTTGAAGTCCATCAGTCCATACAGATCTGTAGAATTGCTCTGGTTGACGTCACGATTATCTATCTCATCAGTGGCCACATATTACAAAGGAAAAATTGTGGTTTGCTGTCACTTACAAGTGTCACCTCCTACAAACGGGAAGAGGAGCACGAGAACAGGAAAGCTCAACTGATTTGTTCAGGCACCAGTATTCCAGCGTGGCAAGATATTTTACCTATGACTGTCACATCCAAATTTAGTAGATAGCATGGTTGCTTTTTATTTGATTTTTAGCAGGTCTCTCCACAATAAATATAAGAGCAGAATGCATAAACAAAGTGCCTGACACTTACAGTTTATCTTGGTGACTGAAAATTTGATTGATGATAAGTTCAGAAAGTGGCAAATTTTCAACATAGGGCTAAGCAACCTTTCATTGCTGATTTTAATTTTTTTTTTTTTTTTTTTTTTTTTTCTTTTCCTCTTACTTCCTTT